>VYZW01051343.1:15891-39484 GCA_013401315.1 Balaeniceps rex
AAGCATAGCTAGGCCTTTGATATAAGATTAGTAATACCATATTCCATACCTGCCACACCCCCAAACATTGTGACTTTGAACTGCGACTGTTAAAGCACCCTGAAAGATGTGGTTGCCTATCTTCTCTTACAGGTGATGGGCTTTTTCTAAGTAGCTTTGAAAAACCTTAAACATTNCCAGCTCTCTGCCTGCAAGCTAAAAAGCTTCTCCAGACTGTCCACCTTTGGGCTGAAAGATGCAAGCCATCTCCTAACTTCCATATCCACGTGGTATGTATATTCTCTACTACAAGCATAGCTAGGCCTTTGATATAAGATTAGTAATACCATATTCCATACCTGCCACACCCCCAAACATTGTGACTTTGAACTGCGACTGTTAAAGCACCCTGAAAGATGTGGTTGCCTATCTTCTCTTACAGGTGATGGGCTTTTTCTAAGTAGCTTTGAAAAACCTTAAACATTAATGCACTCATTCCATTAATACAAACTTTCTTATTGGTGAAATATTGGTCAGCCTTTGTGCATCACACCCTCCATAAAAATGCAAACATTTTGTTACATTCTACTTCTTAAGAAAAAACATATTTTTTTGTCACTGGAGTGCACAAACAGCAGATGGAAGTTAAAGGGGACACATTTAGATACAGGGTATATATCAGTGTCTCTTACAACAACTTAATGATCAATTAATATTTTATGGCTTGGGACCATTTTCCAGCATGATTCACTTTTCTTAATAGCTTGTATTTGCAAACAGTACTTTAAACATTAAACTGCCTTGTGCACATATTCTATTTCTTTGCCTCTTCTTATAGACCAAACATATTCTTTATTGGCTACAGACTGCAATTAAAGCCATACCTATAAGCTAATTAAGCAGTTGCCACAGTTCTCTAAATGAATCCTTATCTGGAAGCTACTCTTCAGTAATTTTAGTTGCGCATACAAATGAACAGATTATACTCACTTTGGCCAAACTGTATTCTGTCTACAACAGAGTCATAGAGCACATGTTTACACTTTGGCTATGACACAGTACATACCCTGCTTGTTTTTCCGATCTTGACATAAGTGGGTAACATATTACATCCTGCAGCAATGTAATAAGTGACACAAATTATGTATCACAAAATTGGACCCATGATGGACACCGACCTGCTTGCAAATGAGTAAAGGTTCTGCCACTTATGTGACATCATCTGCAGGATCAGACCTCAAATGACTTCAGGGGGTGCAGGGCTGGCCACTGCTTAATCTTCTGTAAGTGGTCTTTGGAGGCAAAGAAACATATCCCAAGAGTATGACAGCTATATATCCACGATGGTATGCCCCAAAATACATATTTTTAGAAAAAGATGCATTATTATTATTTTTCCTATAGTCCAGAACACTATGAGTCTTATTCTCTCTTTCACACTGGAACCAGGGTAACTCCAGGGGCCACAGATGCAATTAGAGAGCAAGGACAGGTTCATGTCCCATGTAGGGAAAACTCATCAGGAACGTACAAAACTCTTAAATAAGAATCTGGATGAGAATATTTGCTGGTATGTAACATGCTTCCTGGACTACTGAAAAGCCGTCACAGTCCTCTGTTCTTCCCTGAAGACATACCACTGCCGAGGTGGCATGTCACAGCTGAAAAGCTTATGGTATTCCTCTCATTTCACTTAGAGGCATGCTATGCAATGCAGCAACCCTAACTGCAAAATACCATCACAGATCCCATACATTGATCAAGCATATAGTGTTACTGGGCTACTTACAATTGAAGCAGCCATGAAAAGGCAAAGAAACTGGGGGAGGGAAGAATATCCATGTGTCTGTACTTTTTAGGTCACACATACGGTGGATTAGCTGTGTTTGGCATATGAACTTTCAGCAGAACGTTGCTTATTTCACACTTGCAGTTATGTTAAGCACACTTGTTTCTTATGCCTACTAAGAATTGTTTAAAAATCCTCTTCCTGATCAGGCAGCCAAGCTGAGACATAGAAAACCAGAGAGCTTATATAAAAAACTTTACATCAAGAGCACTCAGGTCATATACAAGCTAAGTACAAAGACAAAGAACAACAACTGCAAAGCCAGATCTCTCCTTAGAGCCACATGGAAAATCCTGAACTTGGCAGAAGTCAGTGACGAAACTCCTATTAACATTGCTGATGCTTTAGATGTGTTTGTGCAAGGCCTAGCACCCAATGGGGAATGCCCTACTGCTATTAGTAAAACCTGGCACAATTCTCCACAAAAGGCAGCACTTAGCCAACTCAATTATCTGGGGTAATAGAACAGGATAACTCAGATTATGGAAAAAAAACCCCACAAACCCACAAAACAACAAACACCCTCCCCCCCCAAGCCACCCACACTGACAGCACAAAACACAGACAACATTAGGGGCAAGATATATTTAATACATTCAGCTTTGAAAGTATCCATTTGCAGCCATCTGTAAAGAGCAGAGGAAGCCTCGAAGCCTCAGTGCAACCGGGTGAAGCAGACTTGATGCATGCTGCCTTCCACAGCTAGCAACACCCCCCTGCAGCGGGTGCTGCTGGGGAAAGGCTAATTGAATCCATAACGTCAGAGGTAACAGAAAGCTGGCTAGTTGTGTTAGGCCCCATCCCCACTGTACACCCCCCCTTTTTTTCCACAAGTTGCCTGCTTCCTATGAAGGAAGTACCTGTTGGGTTTTCACCTTCCCATGTGGGTAGCTGTGGCTGTACCCAAGTCCTCCCAGGGCAGAAACAGGGAAGAAAAAGTGGCAAGGTGAGAAGAACTTCAGGTCCTGGGGATAGGGATTGCTGCAAGGAGTTGTGTGGGCAAGATATTGTACCCAACCCAAACCTGAACCTGCTTTTACAGTGTGCCCTGTCCTGGAGCCTAAAACAGAAGGAGCCAAAACCTTTTCATGTCCCTGATCCTGAAGGGACCACTTATGAGGCCAAGACAAATAAGAAAAGCTTTGCTTCTTTGCTCCCATGCAATTCAATTTAGAGTGGGAGCACCTGCCAGCTTGACCTGTCTCACCTACGGATGCTGCATCCTCAAAAGCAGATAGCCAGCTGGCAGGCAACCAGTGGGAGAAATTATACAGCTTAAAGGAAGGCCAGGGAGGGGGGCAGGCAGGAGGGAAATCACAGGCAAAGGCAGAAAAAAAGACTAGAAGGGAAAGTGAAAAAGAAAGAAAAAAATAAAAAAGGCAGAGAGCGTAAAGATGCGGAAAACATCATTTTTTTTTTAATCAGACTGTGCAGGTGCTGCAAGCACCACATTGATAGTTTCTGCATGAAATGAGGATTAAATCTTAAAGGCCCTCAGATATGTTCACTTTGACATATGAAACCAAACTTTTGCAGAAAGCTCACTTTTCTTTAATACTGCCAACCAATGGTTGTTACTACAGTGTATGAAAGCTTCAGAAGGACTTGCACCCTCCCCTCACAGAAAGCCTTCAGATAAAACACTGACAGATCTGGCAGCAGCCTGTGTTCTCAAACAACCCACCACTACCACCCACTCCCCCACAGCCTACAGTTAAAACCACTTCAGTGTCACTGAACCTGTTCAGATGAAGCACAGTTCAATGAAGAATTCCTTACTCACAGAAGGACTTCCACCTTCCAGAAGAAACAAGCCAAGGGAAAGACAGTACAGTATCATTCAATCCTAAGAACAGTACGCAAGCATGACTTTGATTGTCATGCTCTTCAAAAGCGGCACAGGAAAGAAGCTGTTGAGACTTTGAATAGTGCATATTCACAGATTTCAACAGCTTCTTTACCAAATATTATTAATAATGCCACTCAAACTATTAGAGAGGAAACTCCCCATCACCCAGCAGCAGCAACCCTGAGAAGCAGTATGCACCACCACTACTTAGAAAGAAAAATCACATGCTCCTTTAGCCATAAGAAAAAAAACAAATGAACAATTTATAAGCTGAAGTCAGCTTTTTTCTTCTAAGCCCCTCTTAAACTTATTATATCAAATATAACCATTAAATCTCAACTGTCTCCAAATATTTTTGGAGAAAAAGGAGATCCACAGACAACCCAAGTAATATATTTTTACACTAATGAACAAATACATATTACTAGTTATTTTTCTGTAATGGCACAAATTATGTATAAAAGAATCTTGTGGAGTCCACACATGCTTACTTTCAAGCTTAGGAAACATTCATGAAGAGGAGGTCAAAACCGCCTCATGCTTCAGTTGAACTCTGTGCAGTCTATGCTACTTTGCTACTGTTGCTTAGCTGCAAAACCTGTGTTACAACTAAAATATTTAAAAGGCATGAGATTAATTTTAAGAATACAAACCCACAGATAGAATTGCTTGGGAAAGTAATCAAATAAGACGTAGGCTAATCCAAAAGAAACATAGGGTGCTCTTTCTATGGGGGAACAGAGTGACCAGTGCTTCTCCCTGCTGGCATGCCTGCCTGCCTCCCAGAGCTGAAGGATGGAGAGGACCTGCCACCAAGGCAGGTTGGGAAAGTTGAGATCTCAGGAGGCTAGTCACCCGCTTCCACAAGCTGTTAAGCACTGCTCAGAAGCAGGGTGACAGACCCACAGAAGGTCCTTCATTCAGTGCTGCATCCCTGTGCCTTCTTGCAATATGTTACAGCAAGGTTACAGATCTAATGAGGATCTGATACATAGCACTGTGGGACTAGACCAACCATTATCTATGATACAATAGGGAGATAAATGTAAGCCCCCATTAATGGAATAGAAACGTGTGAATGCAACTATGCTTCTCAGTTTAAATTTACATCCAAGTATCACTGACTATGGCAGTAAGGAACGAGTTTTAGAAGCGTTAGTATAACATACTAAAGCCAGAACCATGTTCTCCCGTAAATCTTAAGCACGCTTTTAACTGCAGCATCCCAAATCTGATTTGTTTACATGAACTCTAGATCAGATTATGAACGTCTTCAATTCCTTGAATTGAAAAGAATCCTAAACATCATTAGGTATACTTCTACTCTCTTACCTTTTTTTTTTTTTGGTCAAGAACATCCCCACATCTCTTAGAACAGGAAAAGTATGTACTACAAAGCGTAATGATCAATTGAATGAAAAATCTAGATATTTTCTTGTATGATGGAAAAGGCAAATAAAGCAAGTGTTGTGAGTACACCAGTGAGAAACTAGGTGGGGTACCCATGTGAAAAGGTTGTTACCAGAAACCTTAAAAAGCATCAATACAATGAAACCTGTGATGTGGTTTTGTCAATAAATGAGACTGTCAGTAAAAGACAACTAAAAAAAGTCTGTAAGGCTGCGCTACTAGGACTGAAACATAAAATATCAGGAGCTTTTTCATGTAGGTGTCTCATAATTGGCGCTTCAATAGTTTATATATTTAGTAATAGTTTGTACCCTTGATAAACTAGAACACATTTTCAATAAACAGAAACAGTGTTATTTATTTATAACTTCAGCAGCATATAACACAGCTGAAAATAAATCAGCAACATATATCTGGAGATAAAGGAGAACCAATGAGATTTCTCTGATGAATTAATTTTAACTACAATCTAAAAAAAAATAAATAAATCTCATCAGGTCTATAGATGGATTTCTTTCACTTTTCTTGGAAACATCTGGGACTGGCTAGTAGCAGTGACAGGACACTGAACCTAATAGACCACAAAGCTGGTCTAAATGGTCAGTCTTAAATCCCTGTTACAGTAACTCGTTTTATCTAGGAGATTAATCTTACCTTTATCCCTGCTCATGTACATCTGGCTTTAGCAGATTACTTCAAACAAGAAGTGGTTTTGGCAACAATATTCTATACAATTTAGCCTTTGCCACTCACAAATCTCTCATATGTTGTAAAGAGAAACCATGTTTAGCTTTAAATAATTAATCAGATACTCAAAATAGCACTTCATATGAAATATTTAGTAGCTGCACAGGGCAACCATGACAAGTGCTGTGTTCAGTCTTACATGCAACTTGATGATTCTCCTCCTCTTTTCAGGTTTGTAAGTCAGAACTCCAGTGAGTTCAACAGCTTCACAGTGATACAAAAAATCAGGTGAGATTCAGACAACACATCTGGTTTAAACCAATACCATGTAAATCAGAAATAATTATTCTTTCTACATTTACAAAGATCCCCCCTCAAAACATTATATGTTTCCTTTTAGGTCAAATTGTACATTGATAAGCACCTGAAACTCCATCTAGCATCTGGTAGGAGAAGTACAAGAACAAGCTCTTCAGTTATATGGGTTTGCATCTCATCAGTGAGGGACAGCCACCCAGGCACTGGAGTACAGCATTTGGAAGTACACTTAAATCATGTTAAATTCTGCAGCACCCTAAACAACAAGCTGTAGTTTCACACAATCTGGAACCACCTATTTTATGTTATCTGTTACATTTTCAATATGAGCCCATATACACAAGGTCTCCTTAAAACAACAGCTGGAGATTCTGGATCAAAACCACATCATTTATTATGATTTGCATTTCTGGCTTGCAAAAAAGCAAAGGCTAAAAGGAGACTTTCTTCAACCATTATTTTTTTCTGCCAGCAGAAAACAGAGTAGCCTTTATCTTGGATGATTTAGACCCTTTCTTCTTCTTTGTCCAGCACCAGAGCTGCAGCAGCTGATAGGGCCATCTTTCTGGAAGCTCTAGGGCAGCTTTGATTTATCCCACCACAGATAAAGCTAGCACACACCAGAAAAGCATAGTCTCTTCCCATCTACGAAATATTCTACATGAAACCATCCTCTCCTTGCTAACCCAGCACTGAAGAGACATGCTGCTGTGTCTCATAGGTGCTGGCTGCCACAAAGGCCCTTCAGAGCTCTCCGAATCTGCCCTCCAGCCATCTCTAATCTGTGCAAGAGGAACAGTCTGGCACTAAGAAAGATGAGGAGCCACTAAGCACAAAATCACTTTGCACAAAACACCTCTCCCTAATCTGTTCTGAGAGCTTGATCTGGCCCAAGGACTATTTCTGCTCATCCTTCCATATTTTTTCAGTGCTCTAGCAGCCTGTGACATTTTAAGTGTATGTATGCTTCTTACATACATGCAAAGTCTGTAATTTGATGTGCACTTATTCTGAATAATCAATATAAATTCAGTCACCTAAGAAGTGTTCCCAAATATATCCTTTCAATTATGCACCAGACTGCAATTCCATGCTACTCTGACACAACACTGACAGCATAATCCTCTCGATGGCAGCATATGGTGTAATCACAGATCCTGACAACACTAAGTGCAGGCAATACCTAAGCAGATGCTTAAAAGTGTACTACACATAACAAGTGTGCAAGTGATCCAAAAATAAAAGACTATACATTCCACAAGTTTAGAACTGCATGTTACTGAAGGATCGATTAAGTATTTCATACAATCATTCACTACAAGGAGTGTCTGGAGTCATTCATCTGTCTTTCCTAACAAGGGTAAATATTTCTTCACTGTTCAGGAAAAACAGCACTGTATGAATAATTGATTTTTTAAACAATTGGTATGATGTCCAAGTTCATGTAATTAAATTTCCCTTTGTCAAGGCATACCACCACTAAATGATTCCTAAAAGGGAATGAGAAAAGGCAGACATTAACATTAAAACTTAACTGGCGTTATAACCTCAAAAAACCACGGTGAACTATAAAATTCTCCATCACTAGGTCAGAGATACATATTGCTTATAAATCCCCTCTTCCCTCACCCTGTCCTAATTGTAAGTAGATGTTATTGTCTGTTAGAGTCCACATACAAATTATGTGAAATAAAGGCAAACAAAAATTTTGTCAGCTAAATCCTATCCCAACTGGACTTGGTGGCAGACTCCCATTGACTTCAAAGGCAGTAGGATTTGGCAGGGATTAAGCATTCCAAATGGCATTCAAACAACAGATGGACATTTGCTGTAGTTCAAAGGCACAAGACATCACTTGTGTCTTATGTTAAAGTCTTATCCCAGCTTATATAATTATGGAAAGACCACTACTGCTAGAAGTGGGGAACAGGCTATCGAGAGAGCCTTGTGCAAGCCACCATCCATCTGCTCTGAAACTGTAGTGAAAGGCAGCTTACTAGGATGAAGAAAATCAGTGAAAGGCAGCTGTATTTGGTCAGAGGATGCCTACACTCAGCAGCAATCCAGCTGTCCACAGCAGATGCTAGGGAGCAGGGATACATCCCTCCATCCAATGTACCAGTTCACTCCGGTCACGAACTTGTGCTCAGCATTTCACACTACAAAAAGATGTGCACATGCTCACACCACGCTCTTGCTTGACCTTAGTTTATCATTAAAACACTTGCTTTTATTTTGTGAATTTAAGACCTGTCTTATTCTACAAAAAACCCACTATGAGTATCTACATATTATTAACAAAAATTTGATGAACAAGCATGTTCACGTCCAACTAAAATAGGAAATTCAGACATTTAAGAGAAATCAGCCACTTCTTACTACTCATTTAATCTCCTGACACCTCTCCAATTTATCCCATCTTGCTAGCTTTCCTACACACCCTGAAAACATTGTTCATGGGTTTCTTTTCTCAGTTTCCTCCAAATGAGACTTATATGCAATCACATCTATTCAAAACTGAAACCTTAGGATATCACCCATCCTGTAGAAAGCAGTGTCATGACATTTCTAGGAAAGCCACAAATTTCATCCCGAAGACAGGAAATCCCCTACCAAAGAGGAAGAGTGTTATAGCCTTAAGAGTGGGTTAAACACACCCAGCTGAGACTAAAAGCGTAGCGTTAAAGTGCCCGGCAAAGATTTGGAAAATACATTTACATCAAACCCAGCCAATTTACCACCACCCATGGGCAGAGTACCCGGGCGCTGGACTACACAGGCTACAGGTACAGAGGCATCTGTGCTGGCTCCAGGCAGAGCCAGCTTGGACTCCGCACCTGAATAGCCAGGCTCATATGGCAAGTGTCCAGCTGGCTCAGGTGAGTGTTAGCTTACCAACGTCTCATCTCCATTACTCTTTTACTGTGCATTTTTATAAAATGATTTGCATACGTTTTGTATTATCTGTATTTGTTTTTCACAGTCACCAAGTGTCATTGTCCTTCTCTGCTCTCTCTCCTGCCACCACAAATAACCAGGAGTCCCTTGCATAAATGAAGTGGCATTTGTAAAGTGGTGGGGGTGGGGTTGAAGAAAGCCCTGTAACATCTCCATGAAAAAAAATTACTTCATTGAAATTGAGAGAACCGTTCAGTGAGCATAATACGAACTTCTTTACTCTGATATTCACATCAGCATTGCTGTATTCTCTTCTGTAAGTCTATTCTCATGTTCCCAGTGCAGGGAAGCCAGTTCAAAGATACTTCAGGCTTCCAAAGAGTAGCCCAAACTACTTCAGAGGTACCATTCAGCATCTTGCCAGAAAAATAAAACAAAAGGGTCCTTTTGTTCTAGGTTCCTCTGACCGAGGAATGACTTGACTTTACAAGTCCCTATTTCGTATTCTCTCTGAGCATGCACAGTTTGGAAGCAAAGAGCTCTAAAAACAAGAGAGTTATTAAAGGCTCTTTGGCAAAATGACAGATTCTGTGCAAGCAGCCCTGATAGCAAAACATTTCAGCAGCAATTTGACGATTACACTTTAGAATTGAGGGCTAATGCAAGTTTTCATTCACAAATAGTTACTCTAGGCATTTTCCTTACAACAGTATATTCCAAAAATGCAAATTGAAGATGAGTATTAGAGGTTTATCATGCAATAATTTTCCTGTCCTTGTAGGTAAAATATGTCTCATACAAGCTGTCCAATGAGGTCTCTTGTAAGAGGTAATGAAATCATTGTTACCCTAAGTTCATGCCCTTGTGCTTAATATAACACGGATCTCGGCCACCTTCTGCCCCAAAAGCTGTCCCACATCTCAGCTGGATCCACTCTGACAAAAAAACCCAACAGACATGTTATAGCAGCTTAAGGTCTCCTGTAACACTGGCTGGCTGTGAAAGACAGCAGTAAGAGAGTTCTTATATTTCCCATATAATATTCCACCACTGCCCCTGCAAAGAAAGTCAAATGTAAGGCTGTGTAGATAACATATTTCTTGGCTTGGCCATTGAACAGAAGCAAACATGAATGCATAAAACCTCACAACGCTTTTGTTTGTATTCAGATCAAATGAAAGGTTCTAGCAAATCCAAAATTAAATATACAAGTTTGAGCACTTAGAGAGAAATGAAGGATGCACATAAATACAAAAGTAGAAAGCAGCAGTCATTCCCTTTTATCCAATATCCTACTGTGCAGAGCATTTCCTTAGTCCAAGGTAAGTTAAACCCATTACATCCCAGGAGAAACATTCACTGCTGGCATATCAGCTTTCCTAGGGTTGCATAAAACTGAAGACAGAGTTCCTAATTTCGCCATTATACATGCACTGGAGTGGATGTGTGAATCAAAATCTTCATCCTCTCAGACAACATAAACGCTGTCTTGCTTGATAAATATCTCAGTGATATTCCCATGAAGATGGGAAATTACAGATCTACAAACTCCACAAAACCAAAACTGTATTTTTAATGTCCATTCATAGAAAGCAAATGAAACTGGAAGGAGATTTGCAAGAGCAGAGGCATTAGCAAGTGGCTGTAAAATGGATTTTATATTGAGAAAGCACAGTTTGATACTGGGGTTTCTGCAGAGGGACTGAAGAATCAACTTAGAGGCAAAACTGAGCAAACCAATTTCCATCCGTCAATGGTTAGGCCAAGTGATAAGGCACAGAAGAGGGTAAAGGTTAGTCTTTAATGGCTTTACAGAGATACAATACTTTTCCTGTGTTCACTTCCTATTCTGTCCTCAGCAAATGACTATTTCAGTGCTGAAACTTCCACACATCCACTCAGCTTCTTTTACTCTTTACTTGGACAAAATCTCAGTCCCAGACGACCAGTTACACTTGTAAAACAACAAAGCAAGCCATATTTTCCTATTCAATCCCTAGTCTACAATTATTCAAGCACCAGAATATCATTCAATGAGAACCAATTTTTGCATAATTAAAACTGAATCCACTTGTGATATTTATTCCCTTTAGTTCTTCCAAACCACCCCAAGGAACTGAAGGATAATTAGTATGACCAATACCAAGAGCTTCTATCATCACAGAGGAAAGCAAGCTATAAAAATCTGTCTTTATACAAAGCCTGTAAATCCCCCGTATATCACAGGTACAAGCATCGAGTAGCAATGATGGTACAAGGCACAGAAGAGTGAAAACAGACTATATTAACTGTTCGGTATCACCTGGCCATGCTAGAGTGTGCTTTGTACTATGTATGCTGGGAAAGAAATAGGAAATTGTGCCTGCATTGAATGATTTATCTCTTCTTCGGATACCTATATTTGACCTCATGCACTCAATTTGTTCTCTGGAGTACTGTACTAGTAAGTCCTCCCTTCTTGAATCCCACCCTCAGTGTGAATGAAAGGGACATGGTCTAACAGCAAGCTGTCTGAACAGTGAAAAGTTTTCATGTATTTGAGGTGAGGCTGCAGGCCTCAGGCCCTCCTAACAGTCACAGAATATCATGAAACCTAAAAAATAAGTTTTTGGGAAGGTGAAAAGAACTGTTCATTATACTATTCTAGACTGATTTTGTTTAATTTCTCCTGCCCCCTCATAGCATACATGAGAAATACTGCAACACAGGAGGCTGTCCTGACAAGGGCCAACACAGATATACCAGTAGCTTATGAAATGTAAAATGTTGAGAGGAGGAAAAAAAAAGAAGTGAAAGGACTTAATGAGTTGCAAAAAGGCTTATACTGTCAATGGTCAGATTCAGCAAGGTAGTGATTAAGAAAAATATGTTCAACTCTCTGCTCAAACAGCAGTCAGACATGTGGAAAAAAATCCCAGAGGATCTGAGAAAAAGCAAAGTCAATCAAAACTAATGATAACTGTGCCTGACAGTGAATGGGAGCAATTCTGTAGCACCATCCACCTTTCTGGGCTTTATTCATGAGCTGAAAGTGAACAATCTGGGTGTCTCAGCAATAATTACCTGCTTGTGATGTGCTGTGTACACCCTGTTTGGGAGGGGAGGAGATGCTTCGCTGGACAGAAGAGGAGAAGAGACCGTCAGTGGCAAATCCCAGTGTTTCTTCTATTTCAGTAGCAATTTCAAGCTGAAATCAGATTCTTTTAAAGCTGAAACTATACTTTTTTCAATTTCAAATTAAAAAACAAACCCTGCAATCAAATTGGCTACCACAGTTATGACAGATCTTTTCTGAAGTGCTGGATTATTGTTTCGGTGATGTTTGTGAAATTCCCTTCCACAAAATGAGAATGTACGGCACTGGTAAGACCTCTTCCCCTTAGAAACAGTATTTCATACATCTTTGTATCATAGAAGGCCTGTACCTATGCTCATTTTCATATTAGCTTCAGCATATCAGTATAGAAATGAGATATTACTTATCCTGAACCACCTGCTTGACTTGGATCCACTTCCACGGAGTTGTTTGGCCAAAACACATCCCTATAACAAGAGGCAGTGAAGGGACACCCTGCCCCTGGAAACATGACATGAAGCAGCGTGTCTGCAGCTCTGGATGTGTGAAAGCAACGTGGCACTTCAGGAACCCTTGCAATGTTTCTGACCTTGGCCGTTGCACCAAAAGGCACGGCGTCAGATGCAGCATGAAAAGAGTTCACGCAGCTGCGTTGCTTAAACAGGTTGTCCCCTTATTTATCCCTGTACAGCCTCACAACAGCAAAACACATGCCCCTGCAGCCACAAAGACCAGCTATTGTAATTCCCTCTGTATTGAGTTTCCCCACAGGGTTTTCCTGCCTCACATGGTTAGTGCAGCATGCAGCAGTGCGTCAGCCACCAGGACAGAGCCGCAGCGATCACGTTACAGCCACCCAGCACAGTGCCCCATACTTGGGCAAAAGAAAGCCTTCAGAAGAAAGGCATTGTACAGATTTGTTCACCACTGGCTGCAGAGTTACGTTTCTTAACGCTACCCCTCACCCCTGTGTTCAAACGAACATGAAGGAACTTCGAGTAGGTTTTCCTCCAGGTAAACACCTTCTCTGTAAGAAGCTCTGTGTACCTTGGGAGGTCACGGCTGCCCTACACACAACTCCTGTATGCTCAGCCAGGGCCCTCCTCCAGGTCTACAAACATTTTTGCCTTTCAAATGTGTTAGCTTTAACCAATGCTTTGTGCCAAGAGATCTTCAAAGCTGTACCACATCCCGTAAGTCTCACGCCCTAGTAAAACCCTTCTTGCATTGCTTACGCATCCTCTCTCCTCTCCAGGCTCCTGTCTTCAGGAATTGGGTACAGCAAATCTGTAGGTCTATTTCAACATGACTTACCTTCCCTACATGAAAAAACAGTATGTAAATAGGTATCAGACCCAACCATGGCATAATTGTCATTACTCCTGGATTTATTGTGATTAGTTAGTTCAAGTGGGTCCAACATTCATGTAATTAGCATCCAAGGCACACAGCAGTGAGCACATTATCGGCACACAGAAATTAACAGGTAAGAATTGCCAGTGCAGCACTCCTTCACTTCTCTGCAGGTCTCAGGTTGGAGTGTTTCTCAGGAAAATGTTGAATCCAGCTCCGAGGGCTCATCTCCATGAAGTAAGCTCGTGGCAGGCCTCACACAAAAGCCCAAGCTTGTAGACCATCCCCACAGCTAAGCCTCCTGGCAATCTCTGCAGTGCTCTCTAGCTCTGTTTAAAGTCACACGGAAGTTAGTGCAACCCCAACAGAGTAGTACATCAAAGCAATTGGCACTGAAGACCCTACATCTATCTGTAGCTGGGGTATTTTACTTGAAACTACATTTTGCCTGGTTCCCTGGACAGGTGTTCCCAATGCAGAAGTGGTACCAAGCTGTTGAAAGGGACCACCAATGCCTTCTGTCCCCATTAGAGGCTGAACCACACTTGGAAAGAAGTTTCCTGTACTGCCCTCCTTCAAAGAAATCTTGTCTGTACACACCAAAACCACTTTGTGAACCAAACCAATAAGCAGTATAAGCAGGGACAAGGAGGGGATTCAGTTCAAAATTGCACTGCAGCTCCAAACAAAAAACAAAAAAACAGCCTCAGCCTCTACAACAATGTTGAAACATCTTGGGGGAGGGGGAGGAGCTCAAGTTCCCCTAACAGTCTGGTTTGGGAACCCACAAACCTTGCCAAATGACAGCTGAGAGGTGGTGCTACTGGATGCTGCGTTTCTGGACCACTGCTACCTTGCTTTCAGGGACAGATGCCTGAAAAAGGAATTATTACTCCTGCTCTCTTTAGCTTCAACTCAACAGATCATAGGTTTAAGTGGTGTTCAGGTATAAAAGCTCAGGTTACTGGAGATGATACCCATCCTAGGCAGCTCCCCAAAGTGCTTACATACTGTGGGAACAGATAAAGATCCCACAGTGCATGTAGAGAAGTGGCTGGGAAAAGCAGCATGGGTTGCTCCTCCCTTGGGAAAAGCCAAACCCTTTCCTGAGATTGCCTTCTGTCAGTGACCCAAGTGCACTTGGTGGAAAGCACAGAAGGATGGAGAAATCCAGTGTGTATCTCAAGGAGATTTAACCTTGAGGAGAGGAAAAAAAACCCAAAACCCAAAAAAACCCAAACACAAACCAAAACCATGATTTGAATTGAATGTTATAGGAAGTACTATAGTAGGAACCACTTGAAACACCAGAGGATGAGCCTCACAAGGAACAGGACAAGCATGGTGATGACCCAACACAAGCTGGTCTTGGCAGCCAACAACCCAACACACCACCTTTCTTGTCTTGAGTGACAACCTTGACAGATGAGCCCAAGTCATCAACTGTTCTTGCGGACATTTGACAGGGCCCTATGGAATGTGGAAATCATATCTGTGTATATGACAAGGAACAGAAAATAGTGGTTATTCAGGATATATAAACCTGACTTTTGGATGTAAAGATGGTTTTAGCATGTAGTATTGGTTGTAAATGTTGCTGAGAGGGAACTTCGGGCATAAGAAATAAATAGAATAGAAAGAAGAAAAAAGTATGGGGTAGAAGTATCAAGTGTAATGCAGTGCGGGTTAGGTAAGTAAGTGGAAAAGCATGAGTAGGATATAAAAATGAAACCATACGTGAATAGGACAGTCAGAGGACACTTAGATGTATCAGCTAACATAGAACTGGAGCATGATGCAAGTGGTATGGAGTAAGGGATGGGGATTGTACAGAGTCTGACAGGGATGGAGTTAACTTTCTTCACAGCAGCCCGTATTGTGCTGTGCTTTGTATTTGTGGCTAAAACAGTGTTAATAACACACCAACGTTTCGGCTATTGCTGAACAGTGCTTGCACAGCAGCAAGGCTTTCTCTCGTTCCTGCTCTATGCACCTCTATTCCCCAGAGAGTAGGCTGGGATGGGCAAGAGATTGGGAGGAGATACAGCCAGGACAACCGACCCAAATTGATCAAAGGGTTTTTCCATACTGTATGACACCATGCTCAGCAATAAAAGCTCATGGAAAGGAGGAAGAACGGGGACACATTCATAGTTATGTTAATTTTCCTCTCAAGCAGCCATTATGCATGCTGAGGCCCTGCTTCCCATGAAGTGGCTGGACAGCTGCCTGGTGATGGGAAGTAGTGGATGAATTCCTGCTCTTGTTTTGCTTGTACACACAGCTTTTGCTTTCACTATTAAACTGTCGTTACCTCAATCCTTAAGTCTTCTTGCCTTCCTTCTGTTTTCTCCCCATTCTGCAGGAGTGGAGAGTGAGCAAGGAAGTGGCTGGGTGACTGTTGACTGATGTCAACCCACCGCATCTATATCACTCTATGTAAACTAGAAGCAAAGACTGTAAATTGTACGTGTTAAGGACCAACAAGTTCCACCACTAAAGATATTTTTTAAAAAACACTCCCATCCTGAAAAAAAAACAGCATGTCACTCTTTTCCAATCATGTAAGAAAAATCATTAGAGACAACAGCAGGTACAAAATTAAAAAAAAAAAAAAATGTGTGTGTGCATGCGTATGTGTATATGGAATAAAGCAACAGCACTAATTACTTTCCTGAGCAGCACTTTGCAGCAAACTTGCTCCCTCAAAATCTAGAGCTGAAAAAGCAATTTGAAAGCAATTGCTCTGCACTTCCCCCATGTCACTGACTGGTCCTTCTGCGCAGGGCCCCATAGTGCTCCCAGGGTGGAAAAGATGATGGCCTGGTGTGCTTGTAGGATGTTAGGAGGGCTGTGCATGGTCACTGGCTGGGTTTGGTGCCGCTGCAGTGCCTGCCCTGGCTGACAGCCCCCTCGTCTCTTCTATCCTGGTGCTGTCTCCCTGCTCACCCCTGCTCCAGCAGATGCTGCCCCACTTCCCCACACCCACATATGTGCACCAATGTGAATGATGCTAAACTCCAGCTGCAAGTGTGTGAAACACCTGGGAAGGGTCAGACCAAGATCCTTAGAGTCAAACACCACTGAATTTCTGATTTCATTGAGAACAGTTTGTATGGCTGTTTCCAAAACCCACGATATTTACTTTAGTCCGTGATGCTTTCTAGTCTTTCCATCCAAATAACTAAAGCAAATATGAAGTATTGTGCCAAAATTCATGTCTGTTATTGGTGTAAATTCACTTTTCATAGAAGCATTATCCAACCAAAGAATTATAATTAGAATTTGAAAGTGACCTTTAAATTTTCCTTGAAAATGGTGAAAAAGTAACTCTAGAAATTCATCACCACAGGAGATGAGATGCAAATAGATGAAAAATTCAGATCCCTGTATTTTGTTAATCTACCATCCATCTGTTAGACAATTATAGAATGATCCAGTAGCCTGTAAAAACAAATCTTGATCAGGTAGTACAAACAAACAAAACAAGCGGATTTCTAATAATTAACATGCAGGGGTTTTTTTGCATAAAAGTCACATCACTAGATTAGTGCTGTTCCCCTAATGGAAGTAAGTTTTATTAGACTGAATATTTTAAAAGACTTTTACGTCAGGAAAAGAGTGCATAAAGGCCTTAAAGAAAAAAATAACATGAATCAGTACCTTCGTTAGCTGCATACAGTATAACTTTCTGATCCAAATTGTCAAAAAGCCTTATGCTGTGGGACATAACCAACTCAGACTTGTAAATCCCCCAACACACACACACATTTTTTGCATTCATTGGAGGACACAGGACTCATTAGTGGCAATGTTTCAACAACTAATTTCAAAAAACAAATTCAAAGATGATCTGGGAAAAAAGAGCCTGTCATTGTCCCACAATAGTTACTATCCTTATTAAACACAATTCTTTAAAAATGGGGCAACACACTGAACAATGGATCCCTGGCTCTCTCCTCTTCTCCCCCACCCAAGCATCAAATATTGAGGAGAAGCTTTTGTTCAAATTGCTCAATTACTGCCAAGTTGTTTACTGACCTCTTAAATTTTATATTACAACATGCTGCTGTGGTAAAACTGTAAGCACAGCTGAAATAGCTGTCTTAAAAAGCTTCTTCCTGCCCCGCCCCCCCCCCCCTTGNACTTGAAGGGTAGCGGCCTTCAAATACATCGACCTACAAATTACAGTTGCAGAGGACATTCAAGACTGAGATGTGTGAGAGCCTGGAACAAAGAGGGAATGAGAAGACCTCACTGACCCATTGCCACCTCTGCAGCAGGGATAGTGTGCACACATAGGGGTAACGATAGGGAAGGAGGGTCAGAACAACCTGTTGCTGTTTTTTTTCCATATTCTTGGAGGAAGAGTATGGCATAACGAAGACAGAAATGCCTTTTATCATACACGAAGTCTGCCTGCTTTTCATATATGTTTGCAAGTGCTAGGAACCACCAAAATTCCCTTTGGTGGAGTGCCTCCCTGCTGCCAAACTAGATCAGCCCACAGTGCTGCATCCCAGAGCAGAACAATCCAGCCTGAAAAACATGAGTCACTACACTTAAATATTTTACAGTTATTACTATTATTATTTTAAATCAAAAGACTTGGTGTGATCTGTGCTTTGTATACAGGAGGAATTATTTAACACACTCGGGAGTGGACTTGGACTCAGGCTAGTCAGCTTCACCTTAGTCCCTGGGAAGGTAATAGAACAACATACCTTGGAAACCATTCCTAAACACACGAAGGACAAGAAGGTGGTCAGGAGTAGTCAGCTTGGATTTACAAAGGAGAAATCATGCTTAACCTACCCCTTCGCCTTCTACAGTGAGGTGATGGGCTTACTGGATTTTGTTAGAGCAGTGGATGTTGTTTACCTTTACCTTAGTAAGGCTTTTAACACTGCCTCCTATAACATCCTCAGACGAGCTGACAAAGTATGGGTTAGATAAGTAGGCAGGGAGGTAGACTGGAAACTGGCTGAGCTGCCAGGCCCAGCGGGTTATGATTAGTAGCACGAAGTCCAGCTGAGGTAAGTCGCTGGTGGTGTACCCCAGGGGTTTATACTGGGGTATAAACTCCAGTATAATGCCTTCATTAATAAGCTGGATGACAAAATTGAGTGCACTCTCAGCAAGTTTGTAGACAATATGAAACTGGGAGGAGTGACTGATACACCAGATGGGCATGCCACCATTCAGCAGGACCTGGACAGGCTGGAGAAATGAACAGAGAAGAATCTCAGAAAGCTCAACAAGGTGAGGTATAAAGTCCTGCATCTGGGGAGGAATAACCCCAAACACCAGTATGTGCTTGGGACCAAGTTGCTGGAAAGGAGCTTTGCAGAGGAGGACCTCGGGGTCCTGGTGGACCACAAGGTGACCATGAGCCAGCAGTGTACCCTCACAGCAAAGAAGTCCAACAACATCCCAGCCTGCATTAAGAGCATTGTCAGCAGGTCCTTGGCAACGTGGTCTAGCTGACCCTGCTTGAGCAGGGGGGTTGGACCAGATGATCTCTAGAGGTTCCTTCCAGCCTCAACCTTTCTGTAAGGTTCTATGTGAGTTGAGGTTTAACTAGTATCAGCATAAGTTTGCTAAATTACTTTAAACCATATCATAACACCAACCTAGAGGTTTTGTTCAGGGATTAGGGCCAGATTGGGCAAATAAAAGAACTCCATGAACACCTTGTTAGCCACATTAAATACATCAGCCAAAAGCAAGTCACAGGAGTTACCTCCAATGAATGCCACAGTTCAGACAACATTGAGGCTAATTCATTGCTCAGTTCTGCAACAATCAAGAATGAATATTCAATGTTTAATCACTGGAGCCACAACACCGTAGGAGCAGAATCAAGACTGATATATCCCTTTCCAGAAATATTTCCAAATAATTTATTTCTAACAACAGTAAAATACTGCAGCATCAGCACTATTCGTTTTCTTCTTCATATTCTAATGTTGGTTTGTCTTATATTCTGCAAGTACCCAAGCTGCAATTTGTCAAGAAGTTCATACTAATACATTGTTATATTCCCTAAAGTGATCTGAAATGACTTTTCTGGAAATTGTGATGTCACAGTGTTAAGAAACTGATATTTTTCTCCCTGTTTGAGATGGAAAAAAAAAATACTCTGTTAATCAGTGAGAATGTTATTGTGGGGCCTTAAAACACAGGACACCACATATCTGCTAGAGGGGAGCTAAGGAGAGGAAGATACGTCCCCCTGCTGTGACTTGTAATCCCACTGAACCCCAACAGAGGCCTTGTGCTCAGAGCTGAGGGCAAATATCAGGCTGTTACTCTAGGACTAAGCCCTTCAAGAAGAATAAGGAAGGAAAGCAAGGGGGTAAAAGCCAAGTTTTTCTTTCTTTTTTGTTTGTCTGAGGAGCACACACTTGTTCTTTCACTGCATAGTTTGTACCAATTTTACTACAGAAGTAATTGACCTCTATGGTTATAAAGGAGTCAAAAATATAAGCAAAAAATCACAGCATGAAACCCATTTTCCCTGCAGCCTATGTTAAATACTGTATCTTAAAATTGCTGTTAAGCTCACCTAATTTTTTAAGAAATGATGGTATGTCCAACTGACATAGAGCAGATGGCTCCGATC
Source organism: Balaeniceps rex (assembly GCA_013401315.1). Lineage (NCBI taxonomy): Eukaryota > Metazoa > Chordata > Aves > Pelecaniformes > Balaenicipitidae > Balaeniceps > Balaeniceps rex. The sequence continues at coordinate 35,936 of VYZW01051343.1, forward strand.
TCTGCAGGTGCAGCACTGCTGCGCATCTGACTAGAGCAGATACAGCTACTGCCAGGGAGAGGAGGGAAGAGTCCATGTAGTAGTATGGCTCTACAAATTCCCCAAATAAAGTAAGCTATGAATAAAAATCACTTGCTTTGTGAACAACAGCACAGCACTCCACACAACATCTGGCCTTAAACAATGTGTTAGGAAACGGTAAAGATGTACTGTGGAATTATTCAATTTACTATGGGAACACTGACTTGAGAAATTCAATTCAGGTTAACCTTGTTTGGTTTCAGTAGTACTCACATTATTCCCTTACAAAACAGCAAGGGAACACGGCTTTAAATCTTCCTGGAATGGGGATTATTAGTAAAATAAAAATTCTCCTTGGAGAATTTCAGTGAGTATCTTGTTTCTTGATTATAAAGGCAGAAGAAAATGGGAAAGCAAGAAAATTTGGATATAACTTTGAGGACAACTGTTTAGCTTGCCCGTAGGAACAAAAGCATTGTAATAAAACATCATCTGTGGACCTGAAGATGCAGGATGAAAGAAAAAAAAAAAAAGTCTGCTAGCTTTTTTTAAACTGAAGACCAGAAGACACTCACATCTACCAGAGACTTATTTTTAGTGGACCAAGTTTTTTTAGGAAGAAGTTTAAATTAAGTGAAAGAAGGATATGCATGTGTTTGAAGATATAGCAGGACTAAATTCCTCATCCCTACTGCCATAAAATCACATCATCTCTGTAGTAGAATTAATAGAAGGGAAAAGAAACCACCACTAAAAAAAGCCTCAAACTAACATTAGAACGTTTCCTCTCCCCAAAATGTCATAATTTATAGAAAGGTGATTTCACTCAAGAAATATCACATGCATTACATTATAATGGGCTAAAAATAGTAAGTTATTGTGTGCATGTGGTAGAGAAAAGATGCGCTCTGCACAAGTGTAGAACAGATCTTGGGGGGCGGGGGGAGGATAGGTTTTAAACAGTGCAGAGTGGAACAAATTCTAAGCTTAAGCCAAAGTCAATACTAATTTATACTACCAAGTGCAAGACATGATAGAAACAGCAACTGGATTCTAGATCTCATCCTGGACAAGTATCAAAATCGCTATTGAACAGCAAAGGCTGTATTAATTGAGTCCCATGATGAAACCATAAAAAAAGAGGATTCTATTACACTCTCAGTTGTTCATGCATGAATCTAGAGTAACAGTTGACACTGATGGGTTTTTGTACATTCGAGGCTTAACGGGAAGCAGAATGGGAAAACACAGAATGTGAGGACTTTCATATACCTTTGATAGATTTTGTAGTTAAAAGGTGCTTTATTACAAGGCTGTGAATGGACAGACAGGAACAGCTATTTTGCAGTCTTAGAAGATTTAATAGCTATGTGCTAACACTTGTTACATTTATCTCAGAAGATGCCCAGGAAATATATTATAATAACACCAGAAGGGAAGTGAGAAAAGATTAAAATTGTTTTCCTGGTACTTCAGGACAGGAACAAAAAGAGAAACGCAGACTGTCTATTGTGGCCCCGAAGTATACTATATAGCATCTGTTAAAAACCGAAACACCCACCCCTTCACCCCCAAATGCAACCTGCCTGTATACTCTGTAAGAATTGCTCCATTATCCAATGTTGTAATGGATCTACTTGTTTCTCCTTATGTCTTGTTCCAGGGTCTTTTGGGAAATCCTTAGTAAAATTTACCACTTTTTTCCCCTCATCTCTCAAGCTGCTCATTGAAAAGGCAAAGATTGTGGCAGTGTGGATGCAACTTACATCTTCAAAAAATCATTTCATACTTATTTATAATAAAAACAAGAATGTTGAGGGCTCTCATTTCCTCAGTAGATGGAAACTGGCAGTGCCTAGTTTGAAAAAAGACCCAAGACTGTCTCTTTGGACTAAATGAAGAGAGAGACTGCTCTCATACAAGGTCTCCCTTGCCTTAGGTCTGCTGACTGGCACTGAGCTGGTCATTAATAGTTATGATCTAAGCGATATTAGAATCACATGGATATCTTTCAGAAACACAGGATAAACACTTTCAATAAGCCATGCCATTAGGAATGAGACCAAGTCACAGCCAGTTTTGAAATTTCCACTTAGAACTATTTTTGGTGAAGCACCACAGCATTTAGAAGTCCTAATCACAGGCCAGGACCCCGTCATACTTGATGCTGCACAAACAGGAAACAAAAAGATGCCAAAACTTCACAGACATCTTTTGTAGCTGAAAGAGCTTTACACTTCCAATTTTCAGAACAAAAGGTGGCTCTTGGTGCTACATCAGAGCAACAGAGGTATCAATGCTTGCCTTCCTCCTAGCAAAGCAATGCTAATCTGTTTCTGTTCAGCACAGACTGTCATTTAAACAGCATTCCTAAAAATCATGTTTTGAAATTAAAAACTGGTATGGGACCAGACCATACAACTTAGAGGGACTTTTCATACAACAACATTTATAAACTAAAAATCTCAAGGTCACTAGGGTCACCAAGACCTGGTATCAATAGAAAAGATTTCTTTTACTCAAAGAACGGCACGCAGTGTTTAATGCAGCGGAAGCCTGGTACTAACGTTTCCCTGTCTGGTATGGATACTTTCCCCAAATACCACTTTTTCTTGTGCACTGACAAAACAGAGAACCGTGTTTCCTGTGATGGTCACAGAGCTTCCAAAGCAACAGGGAAGCATCACAGTTTTTGTTTGTGGAGGTATGGTTTTGGCTGATGAAGGCAAGAACACATGCAGGTTGTGAACCTCCAGAAAACACATTTGACCTGGCCTTCAGAAGGTTGAAGTGAGTTTCTTTTATTGTCTTACAAGTTGAACAGTATTTTGAATTTATATGAACACTCCAGCAATGGTCAGACTACTATATCCTGTGTCACAAAGAACTGGACAAATTCTCCACAGAAAACTACAGAACAGCTGCAAAGTATAGTCTTGCATGATAATGGGAAACAGAAGGAGAAGGCTAGAAAATATTTTTTTCACACATCTAACATAAGAAATTGTAAAAAACCTTGGAAGAAATTTATTATGTGACTAGCTTTTCTCTGCACTCAGACAATATTTATTTTTTTATTTTGATCAGCAAAAAAACCTGAGTCCAACTGATTGCCTGAATCTATTTGAACCTTAAGGTGTGTTTTGCATAGAACACAGACAATATTTTTGCTCTGAATAAAGAAGGCAAAAATTGCTGTTCTTGGATACTACAATAGTGTATGTAGGACTGTAAGAAAAAGGACTCCAAATAGAGTTGTAGAAAAGTTATTAAAAATGCAGATTCAGAGAGTTTATAGTCTGAAGGATCAGGTAAAACAAAGCAAATGAGACATGTACTAGCCTGATAGCAGAGAAGTTCACAAATTCATTCCTAGTGCCCCTGGCTCAATATGCCTCCATGTTCGCCACTTTGATGTCTTCTTCCTCGATATCCCTGCTCCCACCACATGGAGTGTTCCAGTCCACTTATCAAGTAAAAGAGACAAGAAGCTGGAGTGCTCCACTAAAGGCTTTTTTTTTTTTTTTT
>VYZW01051343.1:39491-52496 GCA_013401315.1 Balaeniceps rex
TTTTTTTCCCTTCTTTCTCCACCCTTCCCTTACTGCTAACATACTGGTCTCATGCAAGCCATGTCAGAGACTTTGCCTGTAGCAGCCAGTGAGAGCACCCCTGTAACCCAGCACCGCTGGAAGAAAGGGATTGGGTACACGGTCTTAAAACCTCCTTTACTGGAATCCTACACCAAAGCTCCTCCTGTGTTGGGTCTTGCATCAGCTACTGCAGATGCCATGCAGAGGAAGCAGAGCAAGGCACTGCAGGAGATCCAAGGCGGTGGTAGTGATAGGGAGATTTGTGGAGGAGAACAGCAGAGGAAATGAAACACAGAAATATAGGACTCTCCACCTTTATTTTTTTTCCCCGGCCCAATTCAGTCACGATCATCCTAGACTGAGGGCCCTCTGCCACTAAACTCATTGGGACCTCACAGCAAAGTGTTGTTTGGGGCATGGAAAAAGAGATGGAAGTCCAATGGATCATATGGGTCAATCTTGCAATATGAACGTGGTCCTTTGACTTGCTGCTGAAGAGCCTAGTTTTAGAGGCTTTTATATGACACCTCCCGCACTTACAGAAACACCTATCCAATATATTGTATTTAAATCTTTTCCCTCAAAGTATGCACTTTCTAGCAAATATCTTGTATTTTTATTCTAACAAAATCTACATTAAACATTTTCAAACATGGGATTACCTTGATTACAACAAGCAAGTAGCATGTGTATTTTCATGAGAAAGTACTATGCTTGCTAGGAAGTTTTCACAGACAGGTCGCTTACTCCAATCCATCTTGAGAAGGTTATTCTTCCTACATATCGTCAAGTTTTATGTGTTAAAGTTTATCCATAGTCATATCACAATTTATAAACAGTCTTTCATGTGGTGATCCCTCAGAAACATAAGACAATACACATAATAATCTCATGTACTACAATTAAACCAAAACTTATATTCTGCTTTTATATTAAACTTAGTGTTCTGATCTTTTTTTCTTACTACTAATTATCTAATGAACCTTTTTAACAAGAGACTCATACTGTTCTCATCTGATGTGTAGTTTACTACTACTAATTCCATTTTTAAAAAGTTAAATCACCTTTAAAGTGTCAGCCTGGATATCAAAGAGCAAAAGAGTGCTTTCTTTTATAAATTTTTGTTTCCAGAATACTTGGGGAACAACAACAACAACAAGATGGGGATTAACACTTGCTTACATTTGTAAACCAATTAAAAAATAAATCTGATTAGAATTTTAAATTTTATCCATATATAGTCTAATCAGAATATACTATTGTCCACAATAGTTGTCTAATATTAAACAATTATTTGGTCTTACAAACACAAAGTTCTGGGAAGAAATTTTGGAATAAATATTCTGTCAAACATGCTGTTTTCTAAAAACTGAAATCCTTCAATAATATTGTCATATTTTGCCCAACAGCTTTTGTGGCTCCAAAACTTTATTTAATCAACTGGACTCAAAACTGAAAATAGACTTTTTGACATGAACAGATTTTGCACTGTCCAAAAGTGTGTTTTTCTTTGAGCACAAAATGACAAATTTCAAAAACTCTGAAGGTTTCATAAAGCTGAACTAGAATCGTCCTCTGTAAAATATCTGAAAAGACCTGATTTCAAGTAGGCTTTCTGATCATTATATCTCCTTAAACTCATAACTTAAATACTTCAGGAGTCAAAATATTTTACACCTGAAGTAGGCATCTTTGCTCCTTATCCTCATCTCTTTCAGTAAGAATTTATTACCTGTATTTTTTTAAAGGAATGACTGTGTGGATTGGCCTCCTTTCTCTTCTCTAGCTGCATTAGTTTTCATATTGTCCCATGTACTGCCTGAGGAAGATCAGCAGCTCTCCAGAAAGCCAAGAACTGAGAAAAATCAGTTCACGAGAGAGAAGTGGAACGTGGTGTTTGGGGGAAACTGCTAGAGGACCAAAGAAAGGAGATCACATGGTCAGACTTTTATGTCTTTAGAGAACTTTAAGTAACTACAGATGTGGCGGTCTGCATATCCAGCCTATATTTTTGCATATGTGTATATACACACATGATTCTGAACTAACATTTACTACACATGTAACCTGTGGAGAAGATTTTAAGTTTTTAAAATGCTACAAGTTTGAAATGAAGCAGTACTGTAGTACCTAGATGAGTACATCCTGAGACATTTCAGATTTGAGAGTATCCAATTTCCTTTTCCAGATACAAGCTGCCTGGAATTTTTAATTTTTTTTTTTTAGTTGATTTTAAATAGATTAGTAAGATTTGTAGTAATTCCAATACAGCAAGAAGCTCAAGTTATTAGCAGTACTTGTTCACAGGGGCAGGGGGGAAGCCCCGTTTGTCATACCACAGGAGAAGGGGTTACTGATGAGGCTTGGTCCACATAAAACAAGGAAAGTAATTCACCTTTGCTATTTAAGAGAGCATCACACAAACCAGTGGTTACAAGTTTGACTGACAATGAGTAGGATGACCCTTAGATCAGACCTAGTTTTAAAACACACCCCACAATCTCACTAATGAACCCTGTTTCCTTTCAAGAATTAAGTGCTTTAAAAGCCAGCAAAACAAAACCAGTGTGTTCCAAACACAGTATTTTAGGTCTGGAAAGGGCATCAAGGTCAACCTCTTATCACCAAGTACAAACCCCACAGGTAGTCTTCTAAAGGCTGATAGTGATCCTTAGACTGCAATAGCAGATGATACTAGAGAAGAGATGGATAACACCAGCATTATGGTCCCATGAAATTCCAACCCTTACAATCCTTGTAATTACAACAGTTATTATTTGTAAGGTAAAAAAAAAAAATACAATAACACAAAAAATACAATGCTTAAACTGTTGCTTTCCAGCAACCCATAAAGCTTTCATGCCATGACAGCAGGTACAGCCAGATGAGAAAGAAGATGAGCTCTCATCATTCATAGCTGGCTTACAAAAGTCTTCAAGTAAGCTGGCAATGGAACAATAGTAAAGAGAGTGATATGAATTGGGAACGGCATCGTTAGACTGCATAGGGCAGTGCTGTTAATTAAGAAGTAGACCCTACGCAAGGTCTACAAATTGAGCAGGAACATAGTATTAGGTGAGCCACACTGTCCTAAAATTAATTCCTCAGTCCTACAACCATAGGAAAAACTGCAAGGATAAAGAAGTAGAGACATTCTGCAGTGACATCAAAAGGCTCTGGCAGCCGCTTCTTGGTGGGAACTCAGACTCCAGACAGCATCCATCAGCTCCGCCCCCACAAAAGCGCAACTGCACAGTGAAGTCCATGCGTGCCAAGCCAAACAGCAGCGAGTGACTTGTGAGTAAGAATGACTCAGTAATGAAATCGGTTTTGTCCGTTCATAAATCATCAAGGTGATGCACAGCCATCGTATCAGCAGATGTAAACTAGATGAACGTTATCATCATTTCAGAAAGTGCAACTCTGCCATAAAAGCAAACAAATCAATATTTGAAAATCTATAAAGTGACAACACACAAAAGCTATACACTTTATTTTCTGCCTTGGCAGATGAACCTAGAAGTGGGACTTCCGTTTACATGGGACTGTGTGAGCAAGATATAATTCCTAACCCAAACCTCTTTCAATATCATCCATTGAATTTTGTTCCCTTTATATTTCACAGCAATAACAGCCTCTCCATTCATTTTGGACACAGGTACCAAAGAATGCAAGTGTCTGCCTCACCCTGGCACACACAGGGCACCAGCTCATCCAAAGGCTTTGGACTGTCTCGGCTGCATTTGCTCCTCTTATCCATCTCACTTCTCTGTATCTGAGCAGCTCTGAACAGACACCATCTGCAAACGAAGTAACATGCTTCCCCTTTCCCTGGCAAAGTGGAAAGGGTTTCCCTAGCCTGCACTTCCCTCCAGCCCAGAAGGAATAATATTCCTTGGTTTGAGGACCAGTCATTCTGGGTGAGAATTTCCACTTGGGGGGTGGGGGGGGTGGGGGTGTGGAGCTAGACACATTTTTAATTACAACTAGACTCATTAACTCTTATGATCATCACTGACCACCAGTATATGTTTTGGAGGAGCCACTTTTTGATAGTCTTGTACTAGCTTTGAGTATGTTTCCTGATATGCTGCTTACAAGGCTTGCAGACAACTGTGAAGCATTTCCAAATAGGCTGTTACAAATAATTCTGAATAACTGTCATTCAGCAAGCCTTTACAGACATTGTTGCCTCCTTAGAAAAGAGATTGACTGAGAACATTAAATCAATACAAGCCCAAGCTGATCCTTGGCTTTAGCACGAGATTGAAAATTGGCCTTCAAGCATTTTGAATGCTTTTGTACTTCCTTCAAGGTCTGTGTAGCACTGACCAACCTTGAAAAGTCTTGATCTGCTTTAGGTCCTCAATGATATTACTTGAATATTAACTAGTAGGTCAGATTGCAGAAAGCGTTATTCAACTGAAACCATTAAAAAAAGTTTTGCATTGTCTGAGGTCCTCTGTCTGCCTTCCTATTCCTTGGCAGCAGCCAAAAAGTCCCACTGCCCTGTCTGACATCTAAAGAGCTTTAAGTAGCTGAAAAAAGCATCTTGTCTGAGGGACTCCTGCTTTGCCAACAATGAACTTCTGCCTTCCAAGTCTTGGAGACAGTTCAAAAATCCATGCATTTTGCAAAATTAAGTGCAGAATCAGCCCTCTGTGCCTATTACTCTGGAAACATAGAGAAAAATAGGTCCATTTTGTACAAGCATGTCTACAGCAGGTCTTAGCTTTTGTCTTCATTATTTGATAACACACATTAAGAACGGAGAAGCAGTATCGTTATATTCTAATGTGTTACCACTATGTACACAAGGACATGCGCTCAGACGGTAACAAGAATTACCACTATAAACCAGGAGCTAATCTGCCAGTCAGAAGGAGTAGGATTATTCTGATTAAATGGACAAATTCTCATTGACACAAGCCACCTCAGGCTTCCATGATTCTCAGAGATTTAGGGTGTGATTCCTTTCATCCTAAATTAGATGCCTAAAATAGGTCAGATTAATCTCACCCTAGCTCTATTTCTCTCTTTTGACTATACAGACAGCCCAAGGTGACTGGTTCAGACGCAGATATACAAAGCTAGGGGAGATTCATCTTACTTGAGATGCCTACGAGCTACCAATAAGCGCTCTTTCTGTAGGAGAGCCCAAGGTATACCAAGAAATGGGTTTACATAAGGAAGCATCAATCCTGTAGAAACTGGTGGAAAAATAATTTGAAATGCTGAGTAATCACAGTTAGTTTACACACATAGTTTTTACACACACAGCTTACACACAAGAACAATTCAAAAAAATGGAGAAAATAGACAGAACACCTAATCAAAACAGCAAAACAACAACAAAGCCCACCTCCCCATCCCACTGGCCTGAAAAGACTATTTCAAATTCCTTAGTTTGTTAACTCTTACGAAAATAAAGCCTCAGAAAGTTTCACAGGCAACAGGAAGGCAAAACCATTTAAGCTAAAGGACAATATTGGCAGTAAAAACCAATAAACTGGCTTTGAACTTGTCTTAGCCAAAAATTAGAAGGCTTCTAATTTTCCAAGGAGCTCAGCTGGGGAACAACCAGCCTATAACAGGGCAAAGAGCCCCTGTTAAATTGAAGATGGGCTATGACATCCTTCTCAAAGGGATTTATATACGACAGCAGCTGTGATGGCAAGAGGAAAGACAGGATGACTCAGGAAGTCCCTTCCAATCCTATACTCCTAATTTAAGTTTCTACTTAATAGCAGAGGTCACACTGATCAAAGAGCAAATAGCACCAGTGTTCATGTAATTTAATATACAGCTCCAAATCTCTCCTCTCCTCTTCTTCCCTCATCTCACCCACATCTCAGCCCTCTCTGCCTTCATCTGACCCTAAGCCACTGGTACCAGATAGACTGAGCAGCCCTATTGTTTTCTTCCAGTAAGTCACCTCTACCATGATACTGAAGAAAGAAAAAGACAACTTCCAATCCCTCTTCCTTCATTACCACAGAAAGGTTACTAAATAGCTACACAACAGAAAATAATTTGAATTCACCCCAGCAGCACCCTTATTTATGTACTATACAAAACTGGATTTCAAAGCTGAAGAATAACACAAATAAATTACTCTGGTAAAACACTTCCTTTATGAAACCAAAGATTATTTTATATACTTATGATAACTAACTACAAGATGCAATCTAGGAAGCATATCTTACTTCCATTTGCAAGGCAAGTTTATCTCACTAGAGTTTTGTTTTCTTTTCTTACTCTAGCACAACTCCACAACAAGATGAACTCTAATACAGGCTGGTAGGCACCAGCTAAGAACTAGCTGTAATGAGAAGACAGCTTTCACCTGGGCCTTACAGGAAGGGTCTCCTCCTCTTTGGGAGGATAATTGAATATCAAAATTAAGAAAGCAAAACAGCAGCACCTGTGGAGGTGGCACTGACACTCAGAAAAATGGATCCCTAAAGACATTTTCTGGGGAAGCCTGTAAGCACTTGATGAGAGCATATGTTACCTAAGTAGAAAAAAAAGCATATAAAACAGTTGCAATGTCTGCACTGAGGTGTGAACTACCAAAAGAGTGGAAATGCTTACAGAAATGTTTTGGAAATACTTACAGAAATGTTTTAGGAAAAAAAATGGATTAACATTCATAAAAAACATTTTAAAAACAAAACTTAGACCAACTCCCCTCTCTGAAGAGCAGACAGCACCCAGAAGCACACCTAATTCTCAAATCCAACGTGGCTAGCTCAGGAGGGAGGTGCCATGCCACTGCTACTGCTTTTGCGTTTCCCATTGCACCACTCTACACTTCATTCAGGAGGGAAAAGGCAGGGACTTGAGGCACCTGTGGCTGCATGAAACCTGCATATTAGGGAGATGTATGTGCAAGGGGTGCTGGTAACAGCAGTAAAAGATGTCCTGTACAGCAAAGTGCAGCAAGTAGCTCAGCAATGTCTGGCAGGGAAGAGAAGAATGTGATGGTTCCAGGGAAATGTGGGTTGGTGCTGGTGAGGGCCGGGGAGTTTTATGTAGTGTGTGGTGTTAAGGTGATGGGTACAGTAAGGGGATGTGTTTATGCAGTGCACTAAAAGAAAGTCCTAGTTGGACCTGATTAAAGGAAAAGTTTCTTCAGGCAATTACTGAAGGAAAAAAGTTATTATTCAGTGGAGTAGGAAGTGATTCAGGACAGCAGTCATATCCTCTAACTATTTTTGGTGAACCCAGATTGGTTTCAATGACTAAAGTCACACTTTTTTCAGTTAAACTCTATGATGGAAAAACTACAACCATTCAATCCATGTTGTAGCTGGAGCCTGGACTTAGTGCTCTTATGAGAAAGTGATAGAAGACAATTTGCATGAGTTGTTATTGCAAGGGGAGCAGTATTAACATAACTAACCTTTCACCTGATTAAGCACTAAGAGACTCATGGGGGCAAATTTGAATTTGAACGTAAGCAAATTACTGAAAAAGTAAAGAAAAATAGGAGGCAAAACTAAGTGGCTTTATATGATCCCCTCACAGCTTGAAGCTAGTCCAGAACTCAGTGAAGACTGTACTGACATCAAGGGAACCCCATTATGAAGAAAGAACATGATGTTATAAATGGGAAAGGACAAGCAAGGTATCCCCTCCAAAATGCTGCTGAACCTGGTGAGAAGGTATATACTGACTATATAGGTCATTTCTGAACAAATAATTTTTCCAAAAATACACTGTTTAAAGTTTTCTGAGATGCTAAAAAGAATCACTGCTGCTCTTAGCCAAGCTCTTCCCCACTAATTGCAATACAGCTGCTATTAGCCAATTCCCCTGTCCTCTCCGGCTTCCACAGTGATTTGAAACCCTGATAATGTTTTTTATTTTGTTTCTTCTGTAGACAGAGGCAAAAGCATTTCCTTTCCAACAGCATGACACAGGCTACAGACAGCCTGACGCCAAAGCTTTCTGCAGATCAATATATTTAATGCATTTGAAGTCAGTAAAATCTCCCAGGCTAGTCCAGGGTTGCCTGAGGAAAAAGAAAGCCAAAAGGCTAAAGAGCTGTGTGGATATGCATTTAATATTCAAGTTGCTTACTTAAGGATCTCTGCATTTTAACAGAAACCTATTTAAGTTACCTTGGGTTGTAATTTAGAGTATTTTTCTCAAAAAGTTTTCGTGAGTGTGGAGAAAAATTTAATGTAGTAAGTGGAGTCAGATACTCTCAAACCCAGGTTGGCTGGAGGTATGTTTATATGCATAAAGACAAAACAGTGAATAAATCCCAAAGATTGTGGGAACAAAAATATTATCGATCCCATCACACCAGTTCTCTTTCTCCCCATCTCCCAGATTTAGTTTGTTCGCTTGAATATTGTTCCAGCCACTCTGGAACAGGCTTTCCTCGTTTACTTAAGATACCTCTCATTTTCATTAACCTTCAATCTTTATTTTTCCAAAGCATCTTTTTTGCCCATCGATGAAGTTTTACTTCCTCTTAAATATAAAAGCCAGAGGCTATCATACAAGTGAGGAAGCCAGTCATTCTCCTATCAAACCCATCAGAATTGTTCTCCTTCCATTCAGCCTCAAAAATTCCCTGGGGATTCCCATTCACTCTACCTTCTTTCCCCCTCCCACTCCACAAAACTTTATGTCAAGAAAAAAGGAATAAGCCTCACTAAAAAAGTTGCCATACTTTTCAGTCTTATTTTGTATCTATCAAAAAACATTATTATGTATCAGGCGAACCTATAAAACTCTATAGTACCACAGAGCAATTGCTACCTTGCTGTCCATCTTTAAAAGCTGCTAAATAATGGTACCCCAAGTTCACTATTTGTCTTGCAAAACAGAAGCATTTTTTGTTGCTTACAACTGGAAGAGCAACTTTATAAACTTCAGCTCTATGTACAACCTTGGGCTGCCAGAAACAGTGAATAAAATAACATCTTCACCTTAACATAGTATTAAATATGATGCTCAAACACTCATTGCTTTAAATGCAAATATTAATTATTTCATGCTAATATTTCAGCAAGAATGAATAGAATTATTTCGTCAAAGCAGATGCAGTGGGAGGTAAGCAAGGAGAGGTAGCTGTTACTGATTTGTGGGAAATAAATTGAGTCTTTCTCTCAGTCATTTTTTTCTCGTATGGATTAGGTGGTTAGAAAGAGAAATGTTGTCTTTCGCTTACATCAAAAGGCCTGGCTATGAACTTCCAGATGACTTGTGCTGCTTTCCTGAATACTAACTGTCCAGGTTAACCCAATAATATTTGCAAAGTGTTTATAATAATTTTTGTAGGGTTTTTATTGAAAATCTGGAAAGTGAAAATCAGGTTATATCACACAATCATTAAATGAAACATCATTTATTTCTCTCTCTCAGTGCATCCCATTCTGCTACAGATCTTCATCCTGGTACAGTGTAGTGCTACGAGAAAGTAGGGTCCCTGCTACAAATTCCAGGACAGTCTGACTCCAGCAGCTCTTGGGAATGGCACTTTATTCCTTTGTAGCAAATATACGAGGGGAGCGGGTGAATTATATCATCTGGGTTCAGCACAGCAGAACAGGAGAGAATTAAAAGAACAGCTTCAGTGTCTGTATTTTGTGCAGCGTTGTCTTGTGTTTGAAATGGCAGAAACCAGCTGCAGGCATTGCACCCTGGGACCAGGTCTGCCTGATGCAATATCAGAGGCTTTGGGCAACAGCCCAGTTCTCTGCATGTCTCTGCTTACCAAGTCAAATTGCAGATGCGCTGCTTCAGCCAGAAACTTTATGTGACACCTATCAAAGTTCTTAAAGAACTTAGCGATCAAAAAAGTGACAATCCCCTCCCAGGCAAATTGTTCTTGTGTGGGTCCTGAGGCCTCTCATGGCTTGAGGTTCTTGTGATGGAAAAGTTTAGCCTGAAAGCAAGTAAGCAATATAAATTTGCACATGCATTCACATCACAATGCTAACTCTCCTCTGCATAAACTTCTCATTGAACCAACTCTTCCTAGCTGTTTGCCCCTGCTATTCAGCAATGCATAACAGAATATATGCATTTTAGAAAACAAGCATCATTTCCCTTGTGTCTGTTCTTCTTTGTGATCTACCAAAAGCAGTTTTTGCCCATGCTTTCTGAAGAAATAGCCGTAATGCCACATAAGAACTGCATGCTAAAAAGGCAAAAGGATGTACTATGAGATATAAAAAAAGGACCTTTTCCATCTCAACAGGACTCCCATCTGAGCAGCAAACCTTCTGTTTTGAACTTGCATTCTCAGGGATCTCGACTGTAATTTTTGTATCATACACTACAGACCTCAAACTTTGCACATGATTTCCCAGTCCATGAAAATGTCTATTCTATCTCTTAAATTTAAATATGGCATATGTAAAGCTGTAGCATCTAGTGAGTCCAACCAATACTTGAGTCAGTCAGATGACAGAAAAAATACTCTGCCTGCAAACTTGTACTCTTTATATGTCAGTCATGTAGGTAAAAACTCCAGTATACTCCATTGGCTTGTGGACCAGGGTCCAAATTCCTCTCTGCTGTATATTGGAACGGCTCAACTAGTTGAATTTAAATAACCCACGCCATTTCATTCCAGCAAAGAGTTTGCCCCGAAGGTCTTGCTAACACTTTTGATCGTAAACACTAAAAGGGAAGTAATCCTCAAGCTCAAATGAATTAACACGCTAGGTTTCTATGGCTCAGAAGAAGCAAAAGCTGTTCAGTCTGCTGTGAAAAGAAGGCATTTGTCTGATAAATGAAAAAAAAAAACAACCAGAGCGTTGTCAAAATAAGCATGTATATGACAGTTCCAAAATACAAATTATTCACTCCTAAGCACAGACAAGGCTAAATATTATGGATGGCAGGACACAGCAATGCTCTTCTGGAAGCTTCTCATGAGGAAGGCAAATGCTGCACTCTTTAAACTCCGACTCACATAAGGAAGCCTGCTGAAATCACTGGGACTATTCACCTCGCTGTGAGGTGACCTACACCTGCGCTTCCCAGTGCAAGACGAGAAATACAGCCAACCCCAAGCCATCCTAAAGGATAGCTGATATTACACTTATTTTTCATACCTGTAAAATGAGTTACACCAAGAGACTTTCAACAATAGCAAGAGGTAAATAAGAGGGTACAACACAATACAGCTGTAGGCCCGGATTTGTTACACATATTTAATTATTATTCTGAAGGAATGGTAATGACTGTTACTCAGACCTGAAGAAAGCTGTTAGGAAATTTTGAGGGACCTCTGATCCAAACTGGGACTGTGATGGTAGTCCAGGCTGCCAATTAAAGGTCTGGTGATCAAATAGAGTAACAGGAACTTCTCAAGCAGATTGCTGGATTTTAAACTAGTTATTATCACTCAAGGAAAAATCACAAAGTTTCATGTGAACAAGTCCTTCCCTAAAACAAACACACAATTGCTCAAAAAGCAGCAATATCATCCCAAAAAAATATTAAGAAAGGCAGTACTGGAGTTACGACTTCTTATAACTTCCTGGAACTGCATGCTCTTGTCGGTTACCTATCTTAAAACACTGTGCCAGAAAAAAACACAAACAAACAGAGAAACAAAAAAAAGAAACAATAGCTGAAAAATATTAGGGCAATGAAAAACTTGCCCAAAAGACAGAGAGACAAACTAGAGAAAGACAAAGCAGAAGTCCTTTTCTACATAACCATTTCTCAAGAAAACTCACTTTTATGCTCTCTTATTCTGCTACAATTCTGTAAAGATCTCTTCTTCTCAGAAGTTTCTACTATAATTGTTGCAGAGGATTAAAACAAAATGGCCCCAATATTTTCAGTGAGACAAAGACTAAGAAGAAACACAATAACAATATACAATAGTATGGAGAATGTAAATTACAATACCTTCAACAGAGCATAATTAAGCTGTATTAAACATTGCTATGAACTGTCAATAAGTGCATCTATAAGCTATATTTAGGTTAAAACAGTGAAGACAAGACAACATATTTTTTCTGCTCTTTTTAACAGCTCTAGGTGAAGTTAACATGGGTGTGAATTCTAACTCTCAACCAAAATAAAACCCAAGCTATTTCATCCTGCAATAATCTGGAAAAGAACAGCAATTCTTGTGTGAAATGACTCTAAGAGGAGAATCTTAGTACCATATGTTGGTAGAAGAAGAAATCTTATTTCTTTGGGTGGGTTCTTGGTCAAGAGGAAGTTTGGACCACATACAAATTTATGTGTCTGAATATGAAAACTGCCACCAGAAAACGCTTGTTCAGTGGCTGCCGAAGCTCATTTCTCACTCAGTCTTACTGAAGCTCCACAAACATCTCCACCTTGGCAACAAGGTGCTCATCTCAAATTCAGGAGTCCCTGTGACCCTGAAACAACACCTAAGACCCAAAACCTCAGATCTGCTCAACATACACCTAACAGACACAGGCAAATTTGCACTTCTTGGAAAATACCCTTGTTTTCTAGGGTGCAGCTGGAAAAGGTACCATCCTGTCTCTTCCATCCTGTCTACCTGGACTTCAGTAAAGCCTTTGACACCGTCTCCCACAGCATTCTCCTGGAGAAACTGGCTGCCCATGGCCTGGACAGGCATACCCTGTGCTGCGTTAAAAACTGGCTGGGTGGCCGGGCCCAAAGGGTGGTGGTGAATGGAGTTAAATCCAGTTGGAGGCCGGTCACGAGTGGTGTTCCCCAGGACTCAGTGTTGGGGCCAGTTTTGTTCAACATCTTTATCAGTGATCTGGACGAGGGAATCGAGTGTACCCTCAGCAAGTTTGCAGATGACACTTAGCTGGGAGGAAGTGTTGATCTGCTTGAGGGTAGGAAGGCTCTGTAGAGGGATCTGGACAGGCTGGACCAATGGGCTGTGACCAATTGTATGAGGTTCAACAAGGCCAAGTGCTGGGTCCTGCACTTGGGCCACAACAACCCCATGCAACGCTACAGGCTTGGGGATGAGTGGCTGGAAAGCTGCTTGGC
>VYZW01051343.1:52580-65556 GCA_013401315.1 Balaeniceps rex
ACAAGTCTTATGAGGAGCGGCTGAGGGATCTGGGATTGTTTAGCCTGGAGAAGAGGAGGCTGAGGGGAGACCTTATCGCCCTCTACAACTACCTGAAAGGAGGTTGTAGCGAGGTGGGTGTCGGTCTCTTCTCCCAAGTAGCAAGTGATAGGACGAGAGGCAATGGCCTCAAGTTGCGCCAGGGGAGGTTTAGATTAGATATTAGGAAAAACTTCTTCACGGAGAGGGTTGTCAAATTTTGGAACAGGCTGCCCAGGGAAGTGGTTGAGTCCCCATCCCTGGAGGTATTTAAAAGATGGGTAGACGAGGTGCTTAGGGACATGGTTTAGTAATGGACAGGTACGGTTGGACTCGATGACCTTAAAGGTCTTTTCCAACCAAATGATTCTGTGATTCTGTGATCCTGTATTACACAAGCAAACAGCTGGAGCACTCACTTGGGTGTGAGGGATCTCGTTTCCAGGCTCTCCCCACCCTGAGGTGGCGTGGACACCCACTTTCCATCAGAACTACAAGCTGGTCTGAAAAACACGAGTGGGGAGTGGTCCACTAGTCACTTTACAGCCCTGCCAGAGTGAAGTAAGTTGCAAATTTCATGCAGCCGGCAGAAAGCCTCACAAGAAGATAGTACAGCCCAGCGGCTGGGCAACTTGGTGAGGAAGGGAAGAGCCCTCAGTATCACACAAGCAATGAGTTCCCACATATCTGGTGGGCTGCAAGGACGACCACAAAGCCTAATAAGTCCTTTTAAAAAACCCTGCTATGGGGACCTACCTCTGGAGAAGAGCCCGGACTCTGCACCCTGTAGGCACTAGGCTCTGTTCAGCCTTTGCTATGAGCTATTTCAAGGAGTTTCTGCTGCATTTGCAGGTTTCCACCCAATCATGGCATGCACTACAGGCGGAGATTGTGTGTCCAGCCCTCTGTCTTTATTGAGCCTTCCGGGGACTGGCTACTGAAGACACCTGTTTCAGCCCTAAATATGACAGCAGAGAAGCACAGAGACTACATCCTGCCCTTTGTTCTTACACGTAAGGTATTTCTGGCCCAACATTGTAAACACTTCACAATTCTCCCACCAACTGCAGTGGGAAGTGTATTGCATCTTCTATATTTTGATTTAAATCTCCTCTGTATCTTGCAGCTGAGGACAAAAATGTTGCCCTTGTGATAAATTTCCTTACCATAAGATTACAGACACTAACAACAATGAAGGAAAGAAAAAACACCAGAAAAAAAGAAGTGCATTACTTAGACAAAATAATGGAAACCGTAAATCACAGCAGTGACAGGATTAAATGTGAAACCTTTAATTATACATTTAATCATTTACCAACTACTTATTTTCCCTGTAGTAATGTTCATGAAGCTTCAATAAGATTTGAGTTTGAAGACAATTTTATTCTATATGTGAATTGCAAAAGCAATACACATAAAAATGGTTTTAAGAATAAAAATAATATTAACTGTAATCTTCAACTATATTGGCACCTTTACTGAACACCTTTATTGCTCTCAGTCATACTGGCCCTCACTTAATGGCATCACTGTGTCAATGCATGTCAAGCCCATCTCCGTTGCACATATATTATATAAAATAAAATAGAACTAAGGCAGAAATAAGTGGTGATTCAGAAAGTACACTACTGTATTAAAACAAGAGAGTGTAATTATATTGTTGAAGAAGACGCTGTGTTATTTATGAAGTATGGACAAACCTGTTCCCACAGGCTGTACCTGCTCCACTGCCTTTTCCACAAGGAGGCAAGAAGCAGCTGCTAGAGCAGAAAAGTGACTCCCCAGCCCCTGAACACCTTTTCCTATGGATCCCAGAGTCCAGCAACAGAAAGCAGGGCTGTTGTTGCTGTTGCCATCGGATTCAGAGTGGGCAAGGGAATAACCTGATTTCTGTAAAAATTCTGTACACCAGCATAATCTTTCAGCACACTCAGAGCAGTACTTACTGCAAACAACAAAAAAAAAAAAACAAAAGCAAAAATAGCTAATTTCCCCTTCTTCTAACTGGAGAGTAAGGCAAAGTCCAGACAGCCTTCGTGTTTACACAGATCCCCTCAAAGAATGCGCAGTAGGAAAAAGGAGACTTTCATCAAAGTCGAAACATTGCTCGTACGCTAAGAAAAACAGCCTAATATTATACTAAACACATCTAGTGGAAATTGTAGAGGCACTATTATACTGCTCAACATTGCATTGCATATTAGAAAGCTGTTGTCAGGCAAGTACCTGTCCACTGGAGCACCCTTCATTTTGTTCTATCGTGTTGCAGGCTCTGGCAAATTGCCTTAAGGTTCCTAGCTGGGGTGGGCTGTCACACAGCTAAAACTATAATTCAGCTGCTCTTCATTTTCTTTAAAAAAAACAGTGTCCACTGGGCCTGGGTTGCAGGGGAGATGGGTTTGTTCTACTCATTCAGCTCATGCTTTTTGCCCTGGCATAGAAGACAGAAGAAGACGGGGCCTTGCCAATGTTCAGGGTGCAGAAATGGACAGGACAAATACAGTGGGGAAGCACACACTCAGAGGGACTTTCAGCCATCCCAATGGAGGAGGGCAACATTTTCATCATGTCTTTTCTAGACACACCAGACAGAGGACTCCAAGGTCATCTTAAGGTTTTGTTTGGATTTTCTGCCATGTTAGTCATCTGTTTTGTTTTAGATGATCTTTTTGAAACAAAAGTTATCCTCTGTACATGGGACCCTTGAATCTGTTGGATTGGCTTGTTGGTAGTTGACAGACCTTCTGGATCACTGCTATGAACTGGAGGAAATGCTCCAGACTCTGCTGTGGTCTCTGCCTCTATGACTTTTTGGAACAGGCAAACCCAGAAAGAAAAAGGGATCATATAATTAGGTTCTGGCTATCACATAAGTTGACTACACCTTTGCTTCTCAGCTAGGTAATTTGTTCCATTGTGTTTTGTAAGCAAGAAAAAATTGCCTAGGGAAAGCTGGGAACACAGGCCCAGATCTGTAGGAGTCTAAGTACAGTCAGCACTGGAAAAATGAGTTTTCTTCCTTTTTTTACTCTTTTGGATCTCTTTTTTGGAGTTTGGACTGATTTGGTAATAGTTAGATATTTCTGTTTCACCCACTGAATTTGAAAAGGGTCTTAACAGCACCACATACATAAAAAAACCCCATGACACAGAACTGTCTATTTTATTAAAAGCATGTTCAAGGCTTAAAATGAAAATATAGGAGGTGTCTGTCTTGGTACTTCTGAACACATGTAGGGCACCAGTGTCAGAGACCTAGAAACAGGAGACATTTTTATCATCTTTTTCCCAAAAATTACTGGAGAGGAAATTCCTGAGGCAACGCTTAAAGCAGGATCACTCATTGTGTACTTGTCAACGCAAGACTGAGATGCCGGGACATTTACTCACCCTGCCAGCAAGATAATCTGTAGGTCTTTGGAGTTTTGCTGTCTTTCCTTTCTCTACTCCACTCATGCATCAGGTCCCTTAGAGGTAAGGGACAGCCAAAGGAATTTACGTTTCTTGCTCTGGGTGTAAGATGGTTTCCTGTGACAGAGAGGACATAGAGACCAAATGTGGCATATGAAGGCACTGGAACAATCATTTCCAATCATACTATAGTTCATGTNAATAATAATAATAATACACAAAATAAGTGATGCACAATGCAATTGCTCACCACCCGCTGTCAGATACCCAGCCAGTTCCTGAGCAGCGGTTGCAGCTCCCTGGCCAACTCCCCCCAGTTTATACACTAAGCATGACGTCATATGGTATAGAATACCCCTGTGGTCAGTTTGGGTCAACTATTTTGGCTGTGCCCCCTCCCAGCTTCTTGTGCACCTGGCAGAGCATGGGAAGCTGAAAAAGAAAGTCCTTGACTGGTGTAAGCACTACTTAGCAACAACTAAAACATCAGTGTGTTATCAATGTTATTCTCAAACTAAATCCAAAACACAGCACTATGCCAGCTACTAGGAAGAAAATTAACCCTATCCCAGCCAAAACCAGGACAAAACCCCAAGAAACGTTTTCCATATAAGCAGTCTGGGGGAATCATTGCTTAATAAGTGCCAGAATCTTTTATGCTGCCATATTTAGTTGCAGAGAGATAATACCTGTGAGGAGAGTTTCCAGTGTTTTACTCAATAGTATCTTACAGCAATCAATTCTACTAGTTAATTCTGCACATTTCAAATATGTTTTTCTTTCATCAGTGTTAAATGCATGCGTTTTTAAAGTTTCTATCCTACTGTTCAGGCACTACAGCAATGACCGTGATCCTTTCTGAAATATTCATTCAATCCCTTCATTCTACACATGTTCTCTTCCCTGTACCTTCTCTAAACTATCTTTTCTACTTGCTTTTCACTCCAGAGTGTCTTCATTAAAGATTATTCATTGGTTTTGTGGGTTTTTTGAACAGCTATAGACTTTTCCTCTTTAGGGATGAACTGATAAGACCTAAATATATTTCAGAATGGTGACTGAGCACTGTTTTCCTCCCTGTACCACCAAGGGAGCTATGGGAGACCAGTTCAAAGTCAAGCATTATAATCATCTATTGCACTTTTCTGCTCCATTTCCTTCAGAAAATCGGTGCATCTGGTAGAGAAGCAGAAGAGGAGAATTCGGAATGTACACAGGAATCACACCCTTTATGACCACTGTGCTGCCATGGGTCAAGTGGAGAAAAGCAAACACACAAACCCCCAAACATACAGCACTTAAGAACATTATTAAAAGCAGAAACAGGCAAATGTCTAGCTTCGAGGATTTCAGAACTCCCCTGAATAATTTTTCTGAATTGTCAACTGAATAGCCAAGAGACTGGAATAATTAAAAAAAAAAAAAGAAACCAACCAAGAATGGGTAATTATTTTAATTGCTTCATGAAGCCTAAAATACAAAGGACTTTCACTAGGGGTAACTTTGGAGGTGAAATTGCAAACTTCTCTTCAGAGATTTTTCTATTAAAGGTCATGGGTATCAAAATCTATTGTCTCACTTTAGATCAGTTATAAAGCTACTATAAATAAGTCTCCTATATGGCACCTTGTCATTGATTCCAACTTCAGTGTAATCAGCACTGCAGACACAGGAAATTCTTAAAATAAACAGAAGTATTCCCTACTTACTGCACTTCAAATGCAGTCAAGAGTTCTGTACTTTTATTTTAAGATATTCATTGTAATTGCCCATTGAGCAAATTATTTTACTACTTGTTTAGATGAACACAACTACTATATCAAAATACAGTGTAACTATGACAACAGTAACTCATAGTTTACCGCTCTCTTTACCATTAAACAAATTAAGTCATTTTGCTGAATTATTTCTTAATAATAAAAATGTTATCATTTCCTAGCAGCAGTGTTAGCATTTACTGTTCTTATAACTAGTCCAATATTTTCCATGACAATTGTAAATACATCAATACATCTTTCTTGGACAAAAACAGACCATACAACTGGAAAATGTAGTGCCTATTCTACTGAAGCTGTTAGAGAACTCATGGTGACTGTTCCAAAGTTCTGGCTAAAAAAAAAAAATCCAGAAAAAAAGTCAAAATACTTGACAACTTTCAAACAAACACTTTAAAAAATATCTGTAGTAAATTTACTCACATACAAATGAAAAATCATACTGAAAAAGAAAACCTTGTGGAAATACAATGTTTTGATATCCTTCAGATTACACTGCTATATCTTGCTGAAAAAGATTTGGGGATGTGAAAATGGAAGGGTGGGAAGTAAGAAGGATGACCTGAAAAATCTAAACCCAACATTTGAATTGATTTTTTTGACAGCTCAAACTGAAATGTGTCTCCTGAAAACTAAGACAGCAAAGGGGCCCAGAAGAGTGAGCTGTTGCTGAGGACAGCCTTCCCACTGCACAGCGACTTCCCAGCTTGCCATGTGGAAAGTCATGCAGGCAGACACAGGAGAAGGGCAGCATAGACGGACAGAGGATGAAGAGGCTGGGAGGGTTACTTGGGAGCAGTGCAGAACTTCCTTGTTCTGGCCTGCTTGGATGAAATTAGGGAAGCCAGACCTCAGCTGGACCTGAAACTGGTAAGGGATGTGAGGAACAACCAGACAAGCTTCTAGGGGAATACTGACAGCAAAAGGAAGACTGAGGAACAGGTAGCTGGGAGAGGCTGATGAATGTCCACCCTTATAGATACTCCAAACTCAAGTGAACAGGGCCCTGAGCAATGCTATCTAAGTTTGTCTCACTTGGACTAGGACATTGTTGATGCCCTCCAGAAGTCTGTTCTAACCAACACGATTCTGTGAAATACTTAATTTGTCTGCAGTTTTCTTCCCTCTGAATAAAAGAAGGGTGGAAGTAAAAAGAACTAGCACCGGAAAAAAAAGGAAAGTAACAATTTATCTCATATTTCATACTTTTCTGAAAGAAGAGATGCTGAATTTGAATAGAAAATACTGTGAACAGGGTAAAACTTTTAGACGACTACTAATTGCAGGGTTTTTTTTTATTTTATCTTTCACTCTCTATTACCTATATGATTTTGTAAGCCTTCCACCTTGTTCCGCTTTTTTTCCTTTTACTGAATTAATGCAGACCAATAAAAGAAGATTAACTGACGACCTAGTTCTCATCACATTCTTGACTGATCTAGGTAAGCTCCAAGTCTTGGCGGGTGCTAGGACTGATTAGCTCAGTTCGGTAGGCAGCTTTCCCTGGGCCACATACCGGCAGTTCACAAGTGACACTATAATAAGCGGGAATAGATGGGACATGGAGATCTTGAGTCTAGCCTTCACAAAAGGACTTACAGGGGCCTTTCATTTCACCAGGTGTTTCCCTGGGCAGAAAGCTTCCTCTGTACCATGGGATGGCACCAGAGTATAGGCACTATCATTTTTCCTGGTACCTGCTCCATCTGTTTCTCCCTCTTTGCCTCTTCATGTTTACCCAAGAAAAAGCAAGAATTTAGCACCATACACTCTTCAAGCCTGAGTAAGCAGCTTAATTATTCAGACAAAATACCATTGATTTAAAAGCGTCTGAACAAATGAAATTCAGGCTTACTGACCTCATTGAGAAGTACAGCCAGCCTTCTCAGGGAATTTCCAATTGTGTTACTTACATTTCTTGTTCCTGTCTTTTATTTCAGAGGCATTCGATACAATACAACACAACTTCTGGTATCGCGTGTGCACAGCTTCTTTTGAAATCAGAGGAGACTGCTTAAAATGCAGACCTTCAGCTTCCTCTGAATTCAAGAGCAACCTATGTGCACCTGAAGACAATATACGAATCAAGGAAGCTGGCAGAAATGGTAAAACAATACAATGGCAGGTTCAATTAAGCATCCACTAAAATAAACGGGACTATATACAACTATGAATGTGCTACCCTTAAACGTGAAGTAAATCTCACACTCTGTTGTTGTCTTCTTCTTAAACCATAAATTCAAGTTTTTCTAATGTCATTCCACAGGGTCATTTTCCAACAAGCCATGCCTTTTTCTCTTCAGTCTTTCCAAGTGTAAGCATTTAGACAATGGACAATCATCTTCCTCAGTATTCACTTTTATCACAGCAGGCATGCTACAAAATAGAGATGTTATGTACTATGTTTATTAAATGTAGGTAGGAAGCAACTTTCCAGGCTGTAAATGGACCACATTACTCATTATGTTATTTGCTATAATAGTTGAACACCAATGAGCTGCAGATCCAACAAATATCCAAAAATAGCTACCCAAAAAGCCCTAAAATTAAGTTCTTGACAGATAATAACTTATGCTCTACACCCCTACTCTTTATGTTATGAACAATATGTACACTATATTTATGCATAAGAAACCAGTATTTAAAACTCTTACATTTACCATGAAAATAGATTTTATTACAGAAAACAGTGCCTTCCCATAAGAGATTTACAATTGATTAAATAGGATGGCTTGTCCTAAAACACTTACATGATTGCATGCAAAGAAAACAGATGGTCTGTGTAACCGTAATTTGATTTCTTCCAGTAAACATTACTCATGATATAGAAAATGCTTATGTTGATCTCTTCCAGAATGATGTGTGTGCTTTGCATCTCTCTTTAAATGAAGCCTGTAATTCTGTTCAAGAAACAGCACAGCAGCTCTGGTTTCCCAACAAATCAAATAAAATCAGGTAGTCTAATGCATCATTCCTCAGTTAAGAGCCTGACAACACAAAGATTGATTTTAACTTTTCGCTCTCCCAAAAGTGCTTAACATAATGCCATGCTCCTTTCTCATTTACTCCTTTTGTAATGCTTCTTCATACCAAAAAAAGAACACCATTTCTACCTTCATCTCTGCCTAAGAGAAGTATCATAAGCCAAAATACAATGTCTATCCTCTTCTGATTGCATCTAACATTCTTCCCCTTTATATAGCTGCAGGTGTATAAGAAAGGAAAAAAGTCTTACTGATAAGTCTCCATGTGTCCACCTCAAATTTTGTTCTATCACCTGAGTCACACCAAGAACGCTGTTCAGGGAACTTCAGCGCCCAAATTTCCCTGAAATGACTCTACTCAAGCTTTATGCTTCCCAAACACTGGATGAAATGCCGTCTGCCTTTGTAAGGGAGACAACTCTCATGAGGTCATCTAAATCACTAAAGTCCTTGGGACCGAACTGTGGATGGGAACTCTGTTACTTGTTCCTACACGATGACAGTCTGTGCTCATAAAGGATTCATGTTGCCTTTTACAAATCTTTTGCATGGGGTGAGTACAGGTGGATCTTTCTCTAAGGCAAAAATTTAACCCCTAAGTGTGCACCCTTAAATCTAGCCCTAATTTTTACAGGGGCTTCACACCGGGGTATGTTCCATCATCTTGCAAATAATAACATTCCTGCTGGTATGTAACCCTATTTGTCATTATCTTGTCTTGTTTGATTACTGTTGCTTCACCTGACTGGCCTGGACTTACCCCAGCCAAATGAAGTAAGGGCACAATCCTATTAAATGCCTGCTGGGAACACCCTAAGCTGCCGCTCTTGTCAGTGGGAATTACGGTTCTCAGCACATTGTAACAGGTACTCAGACCCTTGAGAAATTGGACTCTTAATTAGATATTCCCTCATGACATTGTGTGATTATTTAATGTTCTGACAAGACACCTCAGCAATCTCACAGGCCCTGAATTAACTATCCTAGAAGAGCTCTTTGCCAACTGCAATTCTGTGAAACCTTTGTCATGCTTGGCCATGGAAGCAAATTGCATTTCATGGAGCATATGAAACGATTTACCCAACGAATTGCCTGAATTATATATAACATGAACTACTGTCCAGGCTTGAGATGTCCAGTTTAAATAGTTGTTCTTTCTTTGTCCCTTTCCTAATCCCTCACATGTGCCCTCCCCTCCACCCTTCCATGCACACTCTTTATTGCCCCACTTGCTGGCAGAGCTCAGCAGCAGCAGCAGCAGTCCTTGTGGTGATGTGGGATGATTCATCATGCAGTCTACATGAGGCAGATTGATACTGCCAGAGCAGTCCCTTATTATAAATTTCCCTTTCTCCTGTCTGGCTCATCTGCATTATAATATTTGTTACTCACATGTAGATTTCCAACTCAAGCCTATCCATCCAGGGGCTGCTAAAGTTTTTTAATCTATACTGAAAAGTTTAACAAAACCCCAACAGAGTAAACATTTCTGCCTTGCAGCTGATACCATATTATCAAACACATCAATAAAAGCTACAATAAGCATGAAAAATAAAGTGTAAATAAACAGAAGAGTGCTGAATGACATAGTATGTCACATAACAAATGCACACAACAAATGGTCATCATTTCATCATTCCCTATGCATAACAGCTTTAGGCACAATCACCTCACGGGAAAAGGGCATAGCATCAAATGTTTTCCATAGGATTTTAGCAACAATGCCATTCTGATTACTAAACCCTGGCTCAAGTGTGCAAAATTATGCTGCTTAGTGATTAATATTCACTTCCCCTCCACTTTGTAGAAATGCAAGCTAGAGAAGGAGTATTTGGACCACCTACCCTAACCCCTATGACACCCAAATACCCACCTCAGCTATAGGTAACTGAAACGTGTGCTGCAGGGAAAGTGTAAGAGAGACAATGACTGTCACATGAGAGGCATTAAAAGACACTCCAAAGGTTGTATTTTTAGGAAAAGCTTTATTAAGCTTCAAACTTCTCCATCCCTGCTGGGTTGCAACACACTTTCTGAGGCCACTATGCAGAAATCACAGCACTTGCATGCTCTCTGCTAAGGCTTATAGTTCCTATGGTTGCAACTGTTTTTCAAAAGGTGTACTCAACTCCACTTATCTGTGGTCACAATTTCTACTAAGTCCAACCCAAAGAATTCACAGACATGGAGTCTCTCCCAGCCCCCTCCCAGCTCTCCTATCCAGCCAAGACACTTGCTTTACCTGCTTAACTTTTAGGGAGGCTTTTTTCATACTTCTATTGTTAACAACTATTCCATCAACTACGGGGTTTTTTTTATGAGCCTTCAACACAACCTTAAATTGTGTCTCACAAGCATCATCAAATCCACTTCCACAATGAGCAATCTAACTTCAAATAAATCATTCTACCAACTAGTTTCAACTACAACAAAAACAGTTCCTTGAGTGGTTTATGCATTCTGGCAAGCATCTGCTTTGCCAGGAGTGGATTAAATAACACTACCTCTATTATTCTAATAGTGTGGGAGATCATATAAAATATTTATATTGTGAACTGCAGGCAAAATGCCTATTGTAAATTATGCTCCAGAAGCTCAGCAAGATCTTATATTGATAGAAAAATACCTCAGTTTAAATAATTGGGCAATTTTAGTTATTCCTTATTGTACGAATCTCATGTCATTTTGCTGTTTCCCCTTTGGGAACGTGATCTATTTCAGTAAGTACTATTTTCCATGGTCAAGGGTTTCCTGTGTACTACTACAAATATCTCACCCACATCATACTGAATCACAGGGCCAGCATAGAGATAACTATAAAAAAAAATACAAATGCTGCTAGTGCAGATCGATGTTCCGCCTGAGCTTCTTCATTGCATTATACAGGGCATCGGACATTTTTTAGTACATAGCTATGAAGAAATTTGCTTAAGGCTCAATTTTCAGCTGAATTCCAAATTTGCAAACAAGAAGTTTGCACATGCAGTTATTTGCAAGCTAAGACTGTATGCACAAAACTCCATCAATGTGGTAAGTTGGCACCATCTGCATGTGCAAGAATAATGTTTATACAAATGGAATATCCTCTGCCCCCAGAGTCATATTCATGGTCATTCCGATTCACTATGTGGCTATGCATGACTGCTTTAGCATCACAGGCCCATTTTCACAGAAGTCACTCTTTCAGCAGGTTCCAATGTAAAGGGTATTTTTCTTAAAACATGGCAACCGCTATGCTTTTCCCACATTTCACAACTATGCAGTGCAGGATGGTTGGCGTTAGATTGTGCAACCAGCTAAATGCAGTGTATGCATGCTTGTGGGTTTTTGTGCAGCCCCAAGACAATGTGGCATGAGGAAGAAGGTCATGAGCCATTCCTCTGCAGAATTTTTCCTGGGTAGCAGCATTTTGAGTCAGTCTGGAGCCAGTAAGGACAGCTCACTGAATTTGCACCAACTTTGTCTAACCCTGATGATGCTTTGCATCACCAGCAAGGAGAGGAATGAGGACACGGGCAGAGGGAAGGCAAAGTGACGCACAACACAGAGTGCACTGTGCCTTCCCCTCCATTGGCAGAAGGCATCAAAATCAACACCCCTGCAGCTCCCATGCAGCCTTTCACATGCTATGGGCAGGCAAGCTCTTACGGTATCTCAGTTAACAGCTGAAGTCAGCTGTCAAACAGATGTCCAAGATAATGGCATTTTTAGTGGCCTTGGAGAATCTTCTCTGCAGACTGTCACACGTAGTTCTGTCTACACTCAGATTCAGAGACTACTCTAGGTTGCCCCTGCCCAGACCAGGTCCTATTGCACACAATTTTCCTAACAAAAACAGCCGCACAGTGCTGTTGATATGTGAGGTTCACCTCCTCGAGTGAATGGACATGCCTTGCCCTCCAGCCTTACTCCTGTCAGTGAGGGCAGGCATGGGCAAGGGCAGCAAGAGGAAGGGAAGACGGCAGGAGATGAAGGGCAGGTTTTCCTTGACTGTCTTGCTCTTGTCAATTCTGCCTCAGTTCCAGCACTGCCACTTGGCAAGGGCAGAGATGGAGCAGCAAGGCCTACCCTTTCCAATGAGAAACTGGGCGTTAAGCAGTGCCTGCTTTTCCTGATCCCTCCCCACTGCATGGGTCTGCTCCTTTATTTTGTAGGCACGTCCTACTGCAGTGTCCTCCAGCACTCTCTCTCCTATCTCCCCCCAGGTCTGCCTTCCCCTTGCCTGAACAGGAGTGCCCTCAGAGCAGCTCCCAGCCCTCTGGTTGCCAACCCCTTCTGCTCAGGCTGCAGCTGGGTCGTGGCAGCCACTGAGATGCAGTGCAGCCAGAGGAGTAACCGGTCTGTCCATTCATCCTTTCTGGGCTAGGAAAAGGACTTAGCTACCCAGTGCTCTCAACTTCAGTAGATCCAAAAGCATAAAGTCAATCCCACTCAAAATCAGGATCATTTTCAAGAAAAAAAAAAAAAATGTTATTGTAGCCTGTCTTGTGACTTGTTAACTTCCCTCCCTTCAGCCAGCGTATGCAAAACTGCAATAACTTCAGACTGAAAAGTCAGCATTGAATGCATTGAAAATGTGCACGTTTCCTTTGCTGTTTATGCAGACACCACACTGACTCTCTGCTCACATCTATAAGAAAACCTGTGCATTTCCCCTCACTGGTCTGATTTCTTCCCACTTCACCAACCTGACCCTCATGTTGACCATCATGCTCCTGCACTCCCACCAGTCCTTTTCTCCTTTTACTGTCCCTGGTAGAGCAAAAAAAAAAAAAAAAAAAAAAAACA
>VYZW01051344.1:4314-16696 GCA_013401315.1 Balaeniceps rex
CTGTTTTGGGCCAGAATCTGTACTCTGATATAAATGGGATTCCATCCTCAATGGGTGGAGAAATGAGATCAGTATTTCAAGTCAAATTAGAATCAATGGGATAGCATTGCTTTGAATTTTTATGATATAAAATATTTTGCTAACTTCATGCTCCAAAATTATTTAATGCTTTTAAAAACCTTACTTGTGGATGTTATATATTTACAGACCAGAAAAGTATTCAACAAGTCTTTCCCTAATGTAAACCCCCAGATTTTGAAGTAACCTGAAGATGGTTTCTAAAATGTTGCTTCCCTTTTTAAGCGACCATTATTAAGAAAGTATTTAAAGCGCACTTTAAACACTTTAAATTGTTTAAATCATATATATCCCCTTGCTAGGCAGGATTAGTTGTTCAGTCAATAGGTTGTTTTCTAGTTGTCTTAATCCTATTCTAAATGGGATTTATGTGCAAGAGGAGAAATGGACCAGCTGTCATTTTGTCTGCCCCTTAAGCCTGCTTCACTAGTAGGAGTATCCACGGTGTTACAGGTTGATCAGTGAACAGCTGTGTTTTCAGTCTGCAGGATTCTTGGAACAAGGTTTTTCAGAACTTGCCTGCCAGAAATATATCAGGAGGAAACTATCTGCGAGTTTAAGCAAATTAAAAAAAAAAAAAAAAAGGAGGTAACTTTTGGAAGAATAATGCGTTAGCCTGTGTTTCTATAATTGGCAACTGTATATATTTCTTTTGGTAGAACAGGTTCTCTGAGTTATACAGAAAATGTTTGTTGTATCACATGATGAGTCATACAGGTTGGATTTTTTTTTTTGTCTTCACTTCTTCCTTTGTCATTTCCATTTTGCACTGGGTACCTAATGTAGGAGTAATAATGCGAATCTAAAGCACAAGGTAAAACAGTTGCGTTACGAAGTCTTACAGAAAAATGGGTGGGAATTTAGAAGAATGCAACATCCTGAACCAAAATCTAGAAGTAGGACCACAGAAGCACTTTCACAGCTGGAAATGCAAGTTCCGTTGTCCGTTTCTGGAGCAAAGTCTGAGTATTGGCATAGAGAAATCTGTCACTTCAGAACTGTAGCGGCTGTCCCTGGCCACACGCTACAAACCAACCCATCCTCAGTTCTACTCTTACTCACTGCACTGGGATTTCTTTTGAAACAAATCATTACCCTAAGGTAATACATGTACAGTGAGTTATAGATTATTGTAGTAGCAAACAGTTGCTTCTAAGAAGAAACATCTCATTAAAGGTAAGGAGCAAGAAGCTTTCACTTCTTGAAAAAGTGAGTTTGAAATGAATGGAGTTGATCAGATTGCTATCAGCTGAAAACGTAGCCTATACTTTCTGGAAAGAGTGGTTACCGAGTTCATGAATCACCGTTTTGTTCATCTTAACTAGTCTGATTATTTTGCTTCATGATGAGCTGCCTTCTGTAGCTGTGTTTGAAACAGGAAAAGGGCGTTTTGGACTTGATATCAAAGTGAATTTTATATTCTTACAGTGAGCAAATGTACCGCCACTATGCATCTGTCTGCATGTAGCCTTGAATCTCTGACAGCAGAGGAATGGAGAGGAGATAAATTTTATAGAAGGTCCCTCACTGAAAATGTCTACTGCAGCGTCCTGTCAATTGACCCAAAGGTCTGGTGTCTGGGATGCCTCAGCTGATTGAGAAATGGTCTCTTCTCCAGCTAGAACCAAGATTTTGCATTTCAAAGGTGAAAAATAAGCCAACAAGAAATAAAATTTGAAGATCTAAAAGCTTTTCTTTATTCCAGATGAAATGCATACAAATAGACAACTAAAGCCTTTGGGCAGTTTCTCCCAAAACTTTTTTTTTTCTCAGAGAGACTTTCTCCTTAGCTGTATGTTATTTCCCAAAAGAAACAAGGGTCATTTGTCTCACTCAAAGGTTGGTTTTGAAGGCCATTTCCACTGTTAGTCTGCAAAGTACTTCCAGCCATTTCAGTCAACAGTGCGTTCATGTTGCACAACAAGCAGCAAACAGCTTTTGTCTAGGATACATTCAGCTAAGGAACTCTTCTGGGGTTCATCATGGTGCTATTTTTTTTGGCTAAAAAGCTTAAGACAGTTATGCTTCTCAGTGATGGAAAACTTAGCAGTAAATAAAGGGCTTGAAGTCCAGGGAAAGAATGCTAGCCAGAAGCAGCACCTATCACATTAAATTAATTTTACTTTAACCTGATTTCTTTCATATTATAAATAACATATTTTCATGTATCCTGCAAGTCATAAATTCCAAGCTAAACTGGAAGGTGTTTCATGAAAAATGTGTGTGTTAATAATGGGGAAAAAAGCTTTAAAATGAGGATAACCTAGAGAGACGAAGTTACGAACTATCCCTAGACTATCATCATACATGAATATGGGTATATATGCAAATATATATATTTTTATATGTATATAAAATAATTATTAGTAAAGGTATTAGGTATCTTTATGGGTACTTGTACATGTTTAAACATTGCATCTAGGGGTACGTATAGCTACCAGACTAGTTGTGTGTAGCACGTCTACGGGAGACTTTCTCATTGCTTGTTTTCCTTCTGTGGCTCCTACATCTATAGCTTTCTAGCCTCTCGGTTTCTGTTGGTCACTGAATCTTTAATCTAATGACCTGTTTAGCATGTGGGATTGCCTGGCCCTTATCAGGTGAATAAAATTTAAGGTGCTTTCTTTTATACTTTAATCAGAGTCCAGATGACGTTAGTCAGTATGCTTAAAGGTAGGTGATAAATCAGGGGGGAAAAAAAGAAAAAAACCCTCATGTCCTTCCATCAGACTATACAATATTAGAAATTATAACAAAAAGTGTACGTTTTTAGGATCTTAGAGGAAGTCCATAACAAACCTCTACCAGCTCTCAGGAGGGATTAAAATTTTGCCTTGACGGCCAATTTTGGAGAAGTAATTCCCTACTAGGCAGGTCTTTTAACATAATGAATTTCTTGGGCCCTCTCACTGAAGCAAAACAATATCAAGTATCTTGGTTTTATACAGTTTTATGAAGCTAAATTCTACCTTTTTTACTTGTTTGAGTAGGCACACACCCTGAATCTCTGGGAGGAAAAGCCTTGAACTATTCTGTTTCTGTTGGTACAACTCCCTTCCTGTTGCTATTCATAACTATGAATATATCAAGTCTTTAAAATCAAACTAAAGAAACAGCCGTTGGTCATTGCCTTCAGTTGTTTTTAAAACATTGATTATTTTAATCATATTTTATAATAAATCTGCTTGTCAGATATCTTTCGATATTATAGAGAAGTTTTAGAATGCAGCACAGGCTCCGCCGTCTCTTCTATGGTAGGTGTGTGTATTATACGCACAGCAGAGCCTGGCTCTTCTGCTAAATACAGATCATCTCGCCCCTATTTTCTAAAATTACACAGTGAACTTTGTTGAAGTCTATTCATTATTTTTTAATCAGTTAAACATGTTTTTTGTAGCCTTTGCACGTTCCCAGACACTTGTCAATTATTGGCCTTGTGTATTTTGGAAATGTTTTATGAAACTCTGAACGTGGGAGGCTTTCCAAAGCAGCTTTAACAAACTCTGTTGTCTCTCATTTAAAAATCACACTTCAGTGAATAGTTTAAGTGTAATTACTGTGGTGATATTAAATGAGGGATTCTTAACAGAATGGGTTCAGGTGCCTAGATAAGTGATGAGATTGTGTTTGTTTTTTTTTAAAAAATGTAAACTGAAATAAATAAAACCACAGAGTCTGAAATACTCAGGATCAGAGCCTTAAACATGTTGTGGAATGCATTGCTTGCAACCCAGCATTTTCCGACTGCTGCAGATACACACTTCTAAGAATAGTGCAGAGTTTTAAATCCTACCCGGCCAACTGTGTGGGGAATTTTTAGCAGGGCTCTGAGAACCAGCTTTACTTGTGTAGTTTGGTTGTGTTTCATTAAGCAAAACCAAATACCCCATAACCAGGGCCAAATCCTGGGGAAAGTAACAAAACCCACATGGGGACCGTGCTGTCCGTAGTAAGGTAAACTGCAGGGCATATTCTTCTGATTCTTGTTTTCTGATGCTCCCGGGGAACACACAGAGAACAGCAGTGGTGTTTGGCTCTAATAGGCCTCAGTAGGATTGCAGAGAAAATTAGGGCCTTGCAGATGTATTTTTGTGAATGTTTAGTGCCAGGTGCGGTTTCTGAGTACAAGTGCTGCTGGTGGAAGCCTTGAAAGTATAGAAGACAGAGCTGAAGTAGGAATTCCTTAGGAGAAAATCTTTCTTCTGGAGCTGGGGAGGGAGGCAGCGCAGAAGAGGCAGGGACAAGACTGGAGGTGGTGAAGCCATTCAGCAAGTTCCCCTAATGACCAGCCTCTCGTTTGCAGCTGAAGAATGAAGGCTGTGTAGGTTGCATCAGTTGATTCCCGTCCCCTGAGGCATGGGCAGAGCGCTCTCCCTGCTCCCCTGGGAAGCTGCCGAACTGGCCTGTGCCTGTAGCAAGGTCTGCCCTGAGCACTGGAGCTCAGGTGTTCTGCGAGATGGGATGAACCTCATCTGATAGCTCTCGGCAGAGCAGAGAGGGATTGCTGCTTTCTCTGCCCACACTTCCAGCCACATTTTCCAGCCACTTTCCTTCCCCTGACTACTCTGTGAACCAATTTGCTAATCTCTCAGGAAAGTAATTAAAAATCAAACAAACCCAAACCTAACCCCCCTAAATCCATGAGTGTCTGCTATGCCAGTGAGCTGAAGAGGCTCAGTGGGAGACGAGAGGAGCAGTAGCGTTAGGGAGTAAGAAGTAACGGGGTCTGGCTGGGAGATGAGCAGTGAGAGAAGATGGAGGAAATGTGACTCTTCTAGCAGCAGTGAGTTGCTAGAGGAACGCCGCCATCTTGTAGGCCTCAGGCTTACCTTGCCACAGTGGTCCAGGGACCACGAGAGACCTTATACTGACGTGTATAATAAGCACGTATGCTTAGCTATTTTTCTGAAACTTGAAACTGCTGTGAAAACACGATGACTTCAGACTCTGGCAATCCTTCCTGTGCTTCCAGATACTCATCCTGCGCTGTGGGTGGGCAAAAAATATCCCACATACAATTTGTTTTGCGTAAGCCTTTCCAAGTATTAATGGAAAAAAAAAAATGTGATAAGGTTATGCAAAACTTTATTGTTAGCAGAGCTGATAAGAATATTTATGGCAGGTAACTCTTGTTGCAAATACAGGCCTGTTTTCTTCAGTGAAGACGACCTGTTTTTTTTTCTGAGGAGTTTGTTATTTGGAAGCGGTGGCTGAGAAAAGCTCTCAACTTGTCAGTCATTCCAACTGCTAACTTCAGCTGTCCCCTGCTCGCTTGCAGTGCTGGGTAGGTCATCTGAATAACACGGGGACGCTGCCTGAACGGCTGCCGCCTGCTGCGTGGAGCGCCGAGCCGTGCAGCGCAAGCAGCTGAAGCTGAATAGTCATCCGGATGCCTGTGAGAGTATGTCACCGACTTATGTTTTCCAACAGATCCAAATATTTCACTTCTGCTTTTCATAGCACTGTATATTTACTTAACCCCTTACCCCTTAGAGTGGTGATTATTAACTGGGAGCAAAAACCCCTTGGTTTAATATGGTTTCCTTTATTTTTCTTGTAAGATTTGTTTTGATTGTCAGGATTTCAGACGTGTTTCAAAGCTACATTTTCTTACCAGTAAGGTAATATTATCTTCCCTCTTTTCACCTGAATCTGAAGTGGATCCTCCAAGTGATATTATACTGTTTGCTTGGTATTCACTTAGGGTGAAATCACATGAGAAGTTTGAACTGATAGAATGGCTGTGTGGTGCCGAGAAGAGGCATCCTGCTTCTCTCTCTCAGTCTTGGACACCTATTCCCACAGCTCCCTTGGCCGTCTGCTCGCCGAATCCGCTCGCTAAGCTGGCAGGGACCTAACCAAGCAAAAAGGTGGCTGTTGCTGAGCTAGTGACTCAGCTCATTGCCCAGAGCAGTCTGACGAGTGCCAAAGCGTGGTGAAGGAAGAGGGCAGATGGTGGAACTGTGGCTGCTGGAAAATGCAAAGGAGGGGGAAAGAGCAGGGGAAGAGGAGAGAGGAGTAGGAAGAAAGGGAAGTGGTGATAAGCTGTTAGATAAACTAAGCTGTCAAATGTAAATTTACCTTTACAGACTATTTAACACAATGTGGGGAAACCTTTTTGTTTTCCTTTTTCTTTTTTTTCCCCCCCGCTTCCCCCGAAGGCTGAATAGGCCTTTCAAACACTGTTGGCAGATCAACGGTTAATATTTTATTACCATCCACGAATAATGCAAAAAATAATCTGGCTGCAAATTGTATGAAAGAATATTTTGGGGACTATAAAAGCTCTTTTCTTGTCATATCTTCTCAGCTGTGAACAAGTTCTTTACCCAGTGTCATCAGGAAAGCCAAGCTAATCTGCAGCTCATGGTACTGCTTAATTAGATGTAATTTTTGAAAAGTGTCTCTGCAAATTTCTCTTCAGCCTAGCAAGCAGGATCTTTGGTTGGTTGGGACATCCGTTATAGTCTTTGTATAGATTTCTCACTCTCCAAATGCACCTGGAGACTGATGGCCTGCGAAGGCTGGAGTTGGATACTATTTTAATCACCTGTTTTAGCAAAACATTTTTACATTTGAAAGTAACACCGCTGCATTAACCTGTAGGTGAAATGTGTTTTTGAAAAGGGTTTTGGTACATAGTGTTAATCTGGAAAAGGGGCTTGTCAGGTAATTTCTTATTTCACAAAGTATTGTAATAGCTTCCTGTAAAGGGGATCTAGCCGTATTGTCAGACTTATAGCCAATGGAGTTAGGAGACTTCAAGAAGCCAGTTTTGGGGGTTTGGACTAGAAACTTAATCCACATTTCTTACTTGTAATCATCACTGTATTGGACACAACTAATTTTGGTGTTTGAAGGAAAAATCAAGAACACTCCTGCAGTTCTAGTTAACTGCTATCATCCTTTAACTTAGTGGGTCTGTTCTCTTACTTATTTTGGCTAATGCAGCTCGGGTTTGTAATAAAAAACTGTCATCATCTCGTGGCTGCTCAGTGCTTGCATGACAAGTTTTATATTCTCAGTTTCCAGTGGACTGTCAGCAATGGGAGAAGAACCAAGGAACGAGTAGCACACAGAGTAATCCATCCTTTCACTGAAGGAACACCAGTGTCAGTGTAAGTATCAACAGCTTTTCACACAGTCTACACTTCAAACACCAGTAAAAAGTTAATAATTAATTTATTTATACATGTATATTTTTTCTGCTGAGATTCAAGAATGTTCTTTATGTAAATACCCTTTCTCCAATGGTATGAAGTATATGTTCACATAGGTTCATATTAACACTTGATTCTCTTAGGGGACAGCCACTTATATAAGTATTGCTTAGAATTTATACCATAAATCTCAATAACTGTTGCACTGATTTATTGTTGAGTTGTTTAATGTTATAGCTCACAGATTGAAGAGCTGAAGTTAGATCAAACAACTTCAATAACATCAATTTGGACCTCCAGCTGGCAGAGGAAGGCACTTTTGGGGACCCAATGATCTATCTGAAGGAAATGTCAGCTTAAACACAGCTGAGGGATCTTAGCTCTCTTTAGTCCTAAGAAATGTCCTACAGCAAGGTCATTATTCTGAACTGATTCTTTTTACCAGTATGGAATTTATTTCATGGTTGACACAGTTTAATTTCATATGTGTTGCTCATATCTAGAGAACTTCATGCCTTTTAATCATATAGGCATATTTCTTATATTATCTTCTAGCCCCTCATTAATTTCATAATTCTGTAAATATCTCAATTAAAAATACTGACAGGGCATGATTTCAGGTTTCTATTTTGAATACTGGTTGTAGCATAGTAGATTAAATAAAGTAAAAATGAATTTGCATTTTTTAAGAGTACTCCGCCACCACTGCAAGTTGAACAACTTCTGCAATTAAGAGATGTCTCAAGGGTTACCTGTTCTTAACAGAGGCAGAAAATGGCTTTTGTAGTAATCGTTTGGCTTCAGAGAACTTCAGAAACAAGTTCCCCTTATTCGGAGAGCTGATCGCTGGCTTTCTGAAGCTAGGTTAAAACAATTTTTTAAGATATGTGCGTGAATTCTAAAGAAATGCAATATAGATCAGAAAAGGAGCAATTTCTACACATTATGACCACAACTCGTAGCTACGTTTAGCTTAGTTTGTCTATGTTCAAGTAATGGCGTTGGGACCTGTCCTGAAAAATAGGTGAAGGTGTGTGTTGGGGATTTTCAGAGCTGTGTGAGTGTCCTGTGCTTGCACTAACTGGGCTGTCCAGAGCTGAGCTAACGCCACCAGCTGTGTGCTACCGCATGCAAATTAGCAATTAGAACTGATCATGCAGGTACTGGAATGGGTTTGTTCAGTGGCTCCTGCTAGGCGGTTAAAAACAACTCTTCTTCTAAGCCCTCATTCCTTTGACTGCAGCCTTTTGTCTTAATTGCCTTATCATTATGACAGCTTCAGCAAAACTGACGGCAACACCTGAGCTGCCGGCTGGTAGTTTCTCCAAACTGATAGCGTCTGCTTTCCAAAAAACCTGTGCGAGCCTCAGCCTCTTCCACCTCCTCCTCCCACTTGTGCTAGACATTATCCTAATCCTCAGTCTTTCTCCTATCCTATATTAATCATATAAACCCCCAGCAAATCTGTCTACCTCTGTCAGGGCTTGGTGAGGAAGGCCCTGTTGTCCAGGGTGAGAGCTCTCAGTGTGCACAGTCTGCACTGACAGGCTGCAGTCAACACTGGCCGCAGTTTGAGTCCCCTGGTTTAAGCAATTATGAAACCCTCAGAGCAGCTTTAAGTGCTTATAGGACATTCTGAAAATATTCCTTACATGCTGGTCCCTTAAGTTGTGTTGCATATAATGCTTGTGGTGTAGGACTGTCTTTGAGCGAGTGAAATTAAATGCCAGTTTTGAAAACGACATGAATAATACAAGAATAGATACATAGGACAGACTTTGAAAGATCATGAGCATGACTGAAGCAATCAGGATTTTATTCTGGTTACACAGAGCTTTCAAAGAGAAATGTGAATCAACAAAACATCTTGACTCTTGATTCTTCTCGTTTCTCTTCTAGAGAATTACTTTAAATTCTCTAATTAACCTTTCCTTGGAAGTACTGATTCACTTGTGATTTTTCTAATTCCTGTAGGTAAATGCTATCTGTAGTACAGCTTGTCAAAAACATTTGGTATGAAAGGCGAACATACTAGAGACTGCCACAAATCCTCCTGTGCTAAATCAATGCTTTTAGATCCACTTTCTGTTCTGTTTTTCTCCCCCCATATACTTCTATCTGCATGCTGTGAATGAATCCTACAATTATTAGATCCTACAATCTATTATCCTAGATTAAACTCTTAGTTGTGTTTTTTTTAATCTAGTTTTGCCTTTAATTTACTTACTTGATCTTTTGAGTGATTAGCCAACAAGCTTTGGGTCTGCTTTACAAGAACACTCCTAGCTGGTGAGACAATGACTAATCTCTCTAATTTACAGTTACCTCTAGTATCTAGATACCCTTGGTTTCAGACATGAAAGCCGGATAAGAATTATTTTAATTCTTTGGTTTGTACATCTTTGATTACCCAATTATTATGTCATTTAATCATTCTAAATAATTGGCTCCTCCTGAGTAATGAAAAGGTTTACCACAATTCATGAACAAGGTGCCATCTCGTTCCATGTAGATGTGGGATGATTAATAAACAGTTTGAGATCTGTCATGCATTCTCGTTTATCTGTAGGCTAAATTAGTAGTCTGCCTGGGTTAATCTCAGCACGTTAGAAGTTTACAGAGAGTCTCTGATGGCATCTGCCTCCAATCTGCTTAATTACAAAACAGTTAGGTTTGCCTAATCAGACTTTTGTTTTTTCCTTTCAAACTCTGGTTTGCGAGGCTCATATCAATAGCAAGGCCTTATGAAGGAATAGCTGAAGATCTCTCTGTTCCTTTGGACTTCTGCATATTGTGAGAATTCTTCGTTAGCAGTGTTTCATATTTTGTCTTGGACAATGATGCCTACGTGTGGCAAATAGGCATTTTCAGTGGCCCTCTGTGATTCAGAAATGACAGACTGCCCCATATGTGTTTTGTAGTTCTAAGAAAGCAAATCTTATACCTGTTAGCCTTAAGAAA
Source organism: Balaeniceps rex (assembly GCA_013401315.1). Lineage (NCBI taxonomy): Eukaryota > Metazoa > Chordata > Aves > Pelecaniformes > Balaenicipitidae > Balaeniceps > Balaeniceps rex. Next base: position 14,514 of record VYZW01051344.1, read on the forward strand.
AAAAATGAGAGACATAATGTAAATGACAGTACCGGTTTACAATTATTATAATTCAAAACCAGTACTGCTTAGAGCTAAAACAACAGTACAGTATTCACAGTGGTTGAGATTTTGATGTGCCGCTGTGCAGTAGGAAGACTATGCTTGTTAAACCAAACTGTAAGTGGCCTTTTGTACTCTTCGGTGTTTTGATCTGTGGCACTTGTTCACAAAACAGAAACTGATTGAAAGCAACTGAATCTAAAACCATCTGATTCAACTGGTGATGGCTTACTGTGAGGTATCTTGATCAGACAATTCTTGCTTGAGGATTAATATATTGGCTGGGAAAATAATGTAATCATTGCAAATTCTTCTTCGTTCCTTTAAATAAGAATAAAACATGCTAGCAACTTACAACTTATCTTCATTGCCATAGAAAAACTTTGCAAGAGAAACTTGTGATATAGAAGTAGAGAATAAATTGACAACGTTTTGAGGAAGAGCTGAATGAACACCAAAATTAAGCTTTTGTGGGTTTTGTGCCCCCTCAACACCATGAGGGATCAGAATTTGTGCTCAGAGGCCTGCGTTAAATGAAAAATGAGTAATGCTACACAGTCAAGAAACAGTTTATACATCTGCCACATCATATTAAAGTTTGTCAGAGTTTCTAGTGATTTCTAACAAACGATGTTCCTCTCCAACTGAACTGCTGTGATATTTGAAGGCAGTAATAGCTGCTTTCACAAAACCTTAAAGCCTTGGCTGTGGTTTCTCTCCTTTGCAGATGTCATTTTCTCTTGAACGGAGAGGAGTAATTTTTTCTTAACCATTCTTTAGTACAATAAGCAGAAGTGTAGTCTTCAGCAAAAGTTATTGATTTAATCTGTAGCATATACTGCAGTTTAAAATTCCTGAGAGAAATGTGCATTGCTATTAAAAGAGCTAGATAGTATGACCCGGATAATTTTTGGCTTGTCAGTCTAACATCATCAGTTCCAGGCAAAGTGTTGGATAGGCTGGTACAAGATCTAATAACGCATTGAAGGAAAATGATATAGTGAGTACCAATACATGGGAAATAAATTCTGTCACTCTAATTTGATGTTACTTTTGGGAAAGGTAATAGAGTAGATATATTCTTTTCATTGATACCTTCATTAGGAACCAAATTTACATAAAGACAACAGACTACCCAGAAGGTTACATGCTGCTGCACANCAAGAACACAGAGGTTGTGAGAGCTAAAAGTAAGGATGACTAAACATATGTTTAGGAAGGATGAAATTCCTCAGATTAAGGCACTGCCCTGAAACCTCATGATGCTGATGAGATCTTGGGAGTCGCGGTGGATAATCAGATGAATATTAACTCTGATAGCAAACCTGTAGCTAAAATGGTTAATATTCTAAAGAGATTTAGAGTTCCTCTGTATTTGGGAATGACTGCAACTGTTGTGGGGAATAGATTGTCCAATTTTGCTGGCAATGTTTTAAGAGGAATGCTAAAATCTGACTGGAATGTTATGAGAAGAATGATAGAAGGATTTAAGAGAAACTATTCTGCAAAAGGAGCTTAACTTATTAAACAGAAAGTTAAGTGGTTCTGCAGGAACCAGAGAATAAGAAACAGACATTTGACAGTAAAGGGCCTCTTACTTTAGCCAAATGATAACGAAATTCAGTGACTGGATGTTGAAAGTTGAAATTTCTGCATGCTAGAAGAGATTTTTAACAGAAATGGCTTAATCAAAGGTCAGCCAAACTGTTAGTACTGTTTTGGGCATTTACTGAAATAAGAGTATCAAAAATCCCTGACACAGGGCTGCTATTCCTTTTTCCCCAGCAATTCTGCCACCCCAGCCATCAGAAACACTCTTTGCTCTTCCACAGTTTCTCTGGAGCTGCTTTCAGGTTGTGAGCACACCTAAGCTTTCCTTACAGTCTCGGACAACACTTTCTAATTTTAATGAAACATTTCCATATTTTTCTCTGAAGATAAAGTTTCCTAGTGGTTGATAGACACAAGTAAGAGTGCAGGTGGGAGTAAAACTCTTCCCTTAAACTCAATTTATTTAAGATTTATACCTAACCAATATACTTATATTCAACTCTTCATCCACCACTTTCTGGTAATTAGTATTAGATGAATGAAGACAAGTAAAATTATTCAAGTTATTTAGAAACAAATGTCTTACTGAA
>VYZW01051349.1:758-15307 GCA_013401315.1 Balaeniceps rex
TTCTGTTACATTTAGAAATACAATAGAAAAGTTCTAGAAAGACTGCCTCTATCTTTGTTCATTAATCAACCACTGAAAATAGCAGCCCTCTCCTTTGTTACTTTTTCACTCAGTTTGTCTTACTGCACTAATTAAGTTTTCTCATATTTTTACATCTCAGTCACAGAAGAAAGGACAACAGTCACAATTTTTGCAAAGCCGTAACTTAAAATGCATAGCCTTATGTGAAGGTAAGCTGAAAGCCCTCGAAAAACTGTTTTAGTCATGGACACAGTGTTACTGGATGCAAATCAGTGAGACCTTTAGTTCCAGTATTGTTTTTTTTTAGGTAAGAGACTACTGGTAGGCGTACGAGTACTTGCTTAATAGCTGACCTTTATATTTCAGTTCAGAATGTTTCCCTCTTCAAACAAAACCTGTCAACACGTGCTGAATTTTCATGAAATAATCATATGCACATAGTGACTGATCATCTGGTCTGTCTCTCAAATGTGATCATATTCCTAAGCCATCAATATAACCCAAGTAATGGTCTTTATTTGAAACAGTGACTTCTTGCAAGCTCTTGACAAATGCATTAAACACCTACAAGTCAGAAAAAACAGCTTTCCTATTGAATTTCCAAATAATTTTTCACTTCTCAGGCAAATATACTGTTCGTCTGGTAACCAGTCTGTTCTCTCTGATGGCTGCAGAAATTTTGTGAAGTTAAAATCCAGTGCATATGAGTATGGTCATTCTTGAAAGACTTGGCTATTCTTTTAATAACAAATGAAACCTCAGCAGGTTTTGAGAACAACAAATTATGAAATTCGAATAAGAATTGTACCAGTAATTGGTAATTAGTCTCATTGGCCAAACAAAAAGAAATTATATTAAACTCAGTTTGCCCTCCATTTTGAGCATTTGTTTATTTTTAAAAGTAAAAATTCAGAGAGACGGTGAAAAAGATTTTATTTCAAAATGGAAGCTTTAAACTATATATGCTACTTTTTAATATATATATTTTTGAGAATGTTCAAGTGAAATATTTAATATGATTAAGGAGATGTCAGTCAACATGAAAATGCAATTTGATCTGGACAGAAAAATACATAAGCTTAGTTCTAAAACTTTCAGAAGATATGAAATGAATCTAGGGTTTACTAGAATTTACTTGGCCTTTAATGCCTGAAGTTTCTAAATAAAAATTACATCTTTCCCAAGGACTTTTTCATCTATGTCATTCTTTCCTCACATTTATTAATGGATTATGGATCTTATAATGGTGAATTTTAAATATTTGGTAAAATATATTTTACATCATTCATATTCACTTCATTTTTCTGTGAAAAGAAGTGTTTAGGGGAGGTGGTTAATATAGATTTTAAATAAAATTAATTGAAAGAGAAAAAAGTTTGTTAAAAATTACAATTCATGGAAGAAATGGTGTAAAAATTGAATATGCATTTATTCATGGTGGCATTTAAANTTATAGAATAAATGGAGAGTTGCTGATTTTTCCCACTTTACAGCATTACCTCATGTTACAGTAAGTCTATCCATGTATTGTAAAATATCATTTCTATTTGTCTGTATGTTTTAAAGCTGAGGAATTCATTAAAGGCTTCCTGTCTATGATGTGAGCATTTCCCCTCTCACCTATGACTTGTCCCCTTTGGGTCCTAGTGGCTTATTCAGTCTCAGGGTTTCAATGACAATGGCAGCCTTACCACCCTTCACTCTCTAGAGTTTAGGATCTGCATATAATGGTGAAGTGCAGCAGAGCATTTTAATAGAAACACGTTAACATATCCAATAAGCACTCCTGATTATNTTAACATATCCAATAATCACTCCTGATTATTGAATAAAACAGAGGTTTGGGTGTTTTTAGGTAGATTAATAAAACACTAATTTGATTTTATTTTCTGTACTTTTTTTTAGTTATGAAGATGGTCAAGTTGGTGATACGAGTATAAATACACAGGAACCAAGCATTCATAAAGAGATTCTTCGAGTCATTGGCAATCAAACTGCTACTGGTTAAAAGGACCACTCTTATTTAATTGATGTGATTTGGAAGCCTTCCTCAGTCTCAAAGCTGGATTTTGAACTGAAGAAGATGCAAAAAACTAATTTATTATTATTATTCTAAGCAAATTAACCCTTTGAATACTTACTGTTTTCTTACTTAGTATTTCTTATCTCATCAAAATACCTGAGATGGTATGAATTAGCAACTGTAGGGGTGCAAAGTCTATTAATATACTACAACTAATAATAATTAAACAGGCATTTGGGTTGCTCACAATAAACAGACTTTAAAAAGGAGTTTTGTGCTGATATTTTTATATTAAACTTCAATTGGAGGTTTTAGTACTGTATACTGGTATTTTAAATTTAGAATGACTGCATTATAAGCGAGAGAGAAGATTTTATAGCGGAGCACCTGTATTATGCAGGATACTTTGCAATAAGTAAAATATTCTCGTATTTAAACACAATAAAGGGTTGTCTGGAACATGTCAAATTAAAGAGATTGGTTACCTGCAGCTATCTTTGATTCATTTTATTTTACACAAATGCAGCTAGGATTTAGAGTCAAAGGTTAAAACAACAATACATTTTTTATTTAACGAGTGAAACAAAGCAAAAAGTAATGAATAGGATGGTGTATGTTTAGTTTTCTTTATCTTCTCTGGAAACACTGTCTTATACATTAAGCAGCCCAGTTGCATTTTTTAATTATACAAGCCTAGCAAACATCTGGAAATCCTGAAGCTGTTAACTTCCTTTTTACAAATTTGTTTTTATATACTAGATTTTACAGTCTCTTTAGATCATCAAGGTTCTTTAATGTTTTCATCTTAACTTCAGTGAAACTGCTCTGCCGTTAAATTTAGCCACATATTTAAAAGTACATGCTGAATTAAAGCTTTTACATGATTGAGTTGATTGCTGGTACATCAGAAAACAGAAACAAATGCAAAATTTTACTGATTTTCTCTTGGTGAAATATTTTCATTCATTTATTCCTAAGGGAGAACAACCAATTCAAATCTCTCTGTCCTTTAAATTAAGAACTGTTTTTTCTAAGTGAGCATGATGGCAACACAGGTGGGGAGGGACCCAGTCTCTAAGGCACAAAGCATATCCTGTGCCCTGATGAATGCCCTTGGCAGCTGTCACGGTAGCTATCCTGAAGCATCAGTCACACCCTTGAATATGGAGACCAGTTCAACCTACCCATCTGTGCAACTTTTACAAGCCACCTCAAAAAGCAAAAATAGACTGAATCCTCTATTATGTTGTTTTCATAATAAAGATACTGAAGCGGCAAATAACAGCACAACAGAGCACAGGCGTGTTTGTTTCTTTTAAACAGAACTGTATTAGATATGCTGTGATGGGTGATTCCTTCTTTCTAGTTCAAGCTACAGTCCCTTATCGCTTGCTGTAATTGAAGTGCCCTACAAGTAAAATAGTGTTATTGGGCCTAGGAGCATATACTTGGAGATGTATTTTAGCATTCCAGACTTATTTGCTGGGGACTTCAGTTTTTCTGGGTTCACATCCAGATTTGTGAAGCCAATCCTGTTTGCAAATCCCCGTTTTGCTGTTGAATTTCTGTTGGCTTTCACCCCCATTTGGTGGACCCCTAGCTTGAGAATCACTACTCTAATTGTTATCTTTTGTGTTGGGACACAGGTTAACTTCTTGAAACAAAGAGGATTCCTGAAACTTGTCTATCTACATAAGGACTGCCTTAGGTTGTGTAACTGCACAAAATCAGCATAATTCAGAAGTGGAGCTGAAACCCTTGAATGACCATCCCTCTGTAATTTGTGCTGCCATATGTGTCTGAATCATTATGTTTTGCATAACAAAAAGAAACTAGGAAGCAAGTCCACAAAGATATCCTACATTGACTTTCTGGGCTGATAGTCCACCCCTCTGGGAGGCCTTCTCAAAAAACTAGGAGAAAAGAAAGATGAACATGAGCAAACTGGAGAAGCCAAGTAAGCAGTCGTCTTCCCTGTCCCCTCAAACTGCAGCAGGGTCACAAGTGAACCCCTTGAAGGAAGAGACTTGGAATGTAGCTATGGCAGCAAGTCAGCCTTCGTTTGCACGGTGGGGTCATGGTACTGGCCATGCATGGTGCCATCGTAAGTACAACCACTGGAAAGGGGAGGGAAAACACATCTCTGCCAAATTTTAGGACTGCTCAGAGGCTTGTTTTAAATGGATGAGCAGGAAGAAGGGACAGCGTGGAGGAAAGCAGGGCTCTGAGGTATATGGAGGCCTTGCTGTTGTAAGGTGCCCACTTCAGGGAGTACTGAGGTGACTGGCATATGCGTGGGGGAGCAGGGTGGCCAAGAGTAAAAGGCAGAATGTGACGAGCACAGGCATTGTAAAGCAGTGGGAGAGGGCAAAACCTTTCAGGGNGAAACACGTTAACATATCCAATAAGCACTCCTGATTATTGAATAAAACAGAGGTTTGGGTGTTTTTAGGTAGATTAATAAAACACTAATTTGATTTTATTTTCTGTACTTTTTTTTAGTTATGAAGATGGTCAAGTTGGTGATACGAGTATAAATACACAGGAACCAAGCATTCATAAAGAGATTCTTCGAGTCATTGGCAATCAAACTGCTACTGGTTAAAAGGACCACTCTTATTTAATTGATGTGATTTGGAAGCCTTCCTCAGTCTCAAAGCTGGATTTTGAACTGAAGAAGATGCNTCCTTCCGCATTCTCAAAGCTTGATTTTGAACTGAAGAAGATGCAAAAAACTAATTTATTATTATTATTCTAAGCAAATTAACCCTTTGAATACTTACTGTTTTCTTACTTAGTATTTCTTATCTCATCAAAATACCTGAGATGGTATGAATTAGCAACTGTAGGGGTGCAAAGTCTATTAATATACTACAACTAATAATAATTAAACANACATTAAGCAGCCCAGTTGCATTTTTTAATTATACAAGCCTAGCAAACATCTGGAAATCCTGAAGCTGTTAACTTCCTTTTTACAAATTTGTTTTTATATACTAGATTTTACAGTCTCTTTAGATCATCAAGGTTCTTTAATGTTTTCATCTTAACTTCAGTGAAACTGCTCTGCCGTTAAATTTAGCCACATATTTAAAAGTACATGCTGAATTAAAGCTTTTACATGATTGAGTTGATTGCTGGTACATCAGAAAACAGAAACAAATGCAAAATTTTACTGATTTTCTCTTGGTGAAATATTTTCATTCATTTATTCCTAAGGGAGAACAACCAATTCAAATCTCTCTGTCCTTTAAATTAAGAACTGTTTTTTCTAAGTGAGCATGATGGCAACACAGGTGGGGAGGGACCCAGTCTCTAAGGCACAAAGCATATCCTGTGCCCTGATGAATGCCCTTGGCAGCTGTCACGGTAGCTATCCTGAAGCATCAGTCACACCCTTGAATATGGAGACCAGTTCAACCTACCCATCTGTGCAACTTTTACAAGCCACCTCAAAAAGCAAAAATAGACTGAATCCTCTATTATGTTGTTTTCATAATAAAGATACTGAAGCGGCAAATAACAGCACAACAGAGCACAGGCGTGTTTGTTTCTTTTAAACAGAACTGTATTAGATATGCTGTGATGGGTGATTCCTTCTTTCTAGTTCAAGCTACAGTCCCTTATCGCTTGCTGTAATTGAAGTGCCCTACAAGTAAAATAGTGTTATTGGGCCTAGGAGCATATACTTGGAGATGTATTTTAGCATTCCAGACTTATTTGCTGGGGACTTCAGTTTTTCTGGGTTCACATCCAGATTTGTGAAGCCAATCCTGTTTGCAAATCCCCGTTTTGCTGTTGAATTTCTGTTGGCTTTCACCCCCATTTGGTGGACCCCTAGCTTGAGAATCACTACTCTAATTGTTATCTTTTGTGTTGGGACACAGGTTAACTTCTTGAAACAAAGAGGATTCCTGAAACTTGTCTATCTACATAAGGACTGCCTTAGGTTGTGTAACTGCACAAAATCAGCATAATTCAGAAGTGGAGCTGAAACCCTTGAATGACCATCCCTCTGTAATTTGTGCTGCCATATGTGTCTGAATCATTATGTTTTGCATAACAAAAAGAAACTAGGAAGCAAGTCCACAAAGATATCCTACATTGACTTTCTGGGCTGATAGTCCACCCCTCTGGGAGGCCTTCTCAAAAAACTAGGAGAAAAGAAAGATGAACATGAGCAAACTGGAGAAGCCAAGTAAGCAGTCGTCTTCCCTGTCCCCTCAAACTGCAGCAGGGTCACAAGTGAACCCCTTGAAGGAAGAGACTTGGAATGTAGCTATGGCAGCAAGTCAGCCTTCGTTTGCACGGTGGGGTCATGGTACTGGCCATGCATGGTGCCATCGTAAGTACAACCACTGGAAAGGGGAGGGAAAACACATCTCTGCCAAATTTTAGGACTGCTCAGAGGCTTGTTTTAAATGGATGAGCAGGAAGAAGGGACAGCGTGGAGGAAAGCAGGGCTCTGAGGTATATGGAGGCCTTGCTGTTGTAAGGTGCCCACTTCAGGGAGTACTGAGGTGACTGGCATATGCGTGGGGGAGCAGGGTGGCCAAGAGTAAAAGGCAGAATGTGACGAGCACAGGCATTGTAAAGCAGTGGGAGAGGGCAAAACCTTTCAGGGAGAAAGGTAGTTCTGAAGGGATGAGGGGTTTGCTGGTAGGAAAGAAAAAAAAATTAGGAGCCACCGAATAACTAGCAGGCAGCATTAGCAGCTTAGGTCTCACACAGCGTGTGGCAGGAAAAGGGACTGGGAGAATGAAGCTGCAGCATGGGCAAATACAGCCCATGGAGGTATGGGGCAGCACCATGCCCAGGGCAGCTGGACCACCTGGGAAGGTGTCACGCTGTACGGGACAGTGCAAGGATGCAAAACCAGTGTCACACACAAACAGCAATTGAATTAAACCAAAATTCTCTTGCTACACAGTAACTCAGTCACCTTTTTCTTTAGCCAATATATTAATGAGAAACCTTCTAAGGTGTTATATTATCTGCAGGTGAACATGAGTCTTCAGATCGTTTAACAAAGTATTAGTTCTCATCATTTTTAAAAGGTGAGGGGAAAGAGGGAGGTTCTTTGGGGGTCTGTTACTGAAAAATAAATAACCCTTCTATAGCAAACTTCAAANTCTATTATGTTGTTTTCATAATAAAGATACTGAAGCGGCAAATAACAGCACAACAGAGCACAGGCGTGTTTGTTTCTTTTAAACAGAACTGTATTAGATATGCTGTGATGGGTGATTCCTTCTTTCTAGTTCAAGCTACAGTCCCTTATCGCTTGCTGTAATTGAAGTGCCCTACAAGTAAAATAGTGTTATTGGGCCTAGGAGCATATACTTGGAGATGTATTTTAGCATTCCAGACTTATTTGCTGGGGACTTCAGTTTTTCTGGGTTCACATCCAGATTTGTGAAGCCAATCCTGTTTGCAAATCCCCGTTTTGCTGTTGAATTTCTGTTGGCTTTCACCCCCATTTGGTGGACCCCTAGCTTGAGAATCACTACTCTAATTGTTATCTTTTGTGTTGGGACACAGGTTAACTTCTTGAAACAAAGAGGATTCCTGAAACTTGTCTATCTACATAAGGACTGCCTTAGGTTGTGTAACTGCACAAAATCAGCATAATTCAGAAGTGGAGCTGAAACCCTTGAATGACCATCCCTCTGTAATTTGTGCTGCCATATGTGTCTGAATCATTATGTTTTGCATAACAAAAAGAAACTAGGAAGCAAGTCCACAAAGATATCCTACATTGACTTTCTGGGCTGATAGTCCACCCCTCTGGGAGGCCTTCTCAAAAAACTAGGAGAAAAGAAAGATGAACATGAGCAAACTGGAGAAGCCAAGTAAGCAGTCGTCTTCCCTGTCCCCTCAAACTGCAGCAGGGTCACAAGTGAACCCCTTGAAGGAAGAGACTTGGAATGTAGCTATGGCAGCAAGTCAGCCTTCGTTTGCACGGTGGGGTCATGGTACTGGCCATGCATGGTGCCATCGTAAGTACAACCACTGGAAAGGGGAGGGAAAACACATCTCTGCCAAATTTTAGGACTGCTCAGAGGCTTGTTTTAAATGGATGAGCAGGAAGAAGGGACAGCGTGGAGGAAAGCAGGGCTCTGAGGTATATGGAGGCCTTGCTGTTGTAAGGTGCCCACTTCAGGGAGTACTGAGGTGACTGGCATATGCGTGGGGGAGCAGGGTGGCCAAGAGTAAAAGGCAGAATGTGACGAGCACAGGCATTGTAAAGCAGTGGGAGAGGGCAAAACCTTTCAGGGAGAAAGGTAGTTCTGAAGGGATGAGGGGTTTGCTGGTAGGAAAGAAAAAAAAATTAGGAGCCACCGAATAACTAGCAGGCAGCATTAGCAGCTTAGGTCTCACACAGCGTGTGGCAGGAAAAGGGACTGGGAGAATGAAGCTGCAGCATGGGCAAATACAGCCCATGGAGGTATGGGGCAGCACCATGCCCAGGGCAGCTGGACCACCTGGGAAGGTGTCACGCTGTACGGGACAGTGCAAGGATGCAAAACCAGTGTCACACACAAACAGCAATTGAATTAAACCAAAATTCTCTTGCTACACAGTAACTCAGTCACCTTTTTCTTTAGCCAATATATTAATGAGAAACCTTCTAAGGTGTTATATTATCTGCAGGTGAACATGAGTCTTCAGATCGTTTAACAAAGTATTAGTTCTCATCATTTTTAAAAGGTGAGGGGAAAGAGGGAGGTTCTTTGGGGGTCTGTTACTGAAAAATAAATAACCCTTCTATAGCAAACTTCAAAGCTGAAACAAAGACTTCATCACCAAGAACTGGAATGAAAAAGCCCAAGGATGAGATTTTCTTTGAAGGATTTTTCCCTTGTGGTTTTATCCAAGGGCGGAAGTTGCATATTGCTAAATTCTGCCAAATATTTACATTCACATAGATTCCAGGCGATAAAAAATAAAAAGCCAGGGTCGTCTGAGCAAGGAGCCTGTGTTATCCCCAAAGCCCTTGCATTTCCCTTCCTCTGTTATCATGCACATGTATTGGTGATAGAGCAATCTTTATAACTGCCACTGTAAAGATGTAGGCTTTTCACAGATAGCTTTTAAGCAAAGAAAAAAGAGTCCTAGGCTCTACTATCTCTCTTGGTAGAAATGTCCATGAAGCCATAGCTATCTAGCTGTGACCATGTCCAGCACGGAGCAATCAAGGGAATTCTTGGGAAAGAACTTTCAAACTTCTTCCTACACACCACAACAAATTACAAGCTTTCAAATGGGGAAGGTTTGACGGAAAAATTTTGTTAATACCTTAATGTTGCACCCTAATTATGAATTGCCATATTTATACTTCTGAATATTTTAAACATCGGGAAAGGAATCAAAAAAATGCTTTTAAGCCTTGCTTGAGATTCAGGCAGATATTTAGCATTCAAGGGGTTAAGCAATTTGAGTTATCTTGTCCTATGATATGAATCAGCATATCTCTGTTTCCTTCAGCAGTGCTACACTGTTTTGATAACCTGAGTCTTTAGCTCCATATTACTTATCATAAAATGGCCAGTTTGTGTAACATTCTGCTTAATATTTTACAGGAACTAGTTGATGACACCAGAATTGTTTATGCTTATATTGTTCCTCTAAAGCCCTTTAAAAACTGTTATTGATGCTGTGTAATTTTAATATTATAGCTGTTGGTACTAAAAATGCATCTGATGAATAATGCTAAGATTATGCTTTTGTTAATACAAATATAAGATCACTCCAAATGAAGACTTTGTGCTTAGATCAATTATACTTTGCTTATAAACCACTTACTACTGTGGAAGCAATTAGCATACTTCCAACATGGATAAGTACAAAGTTAGAAAAAAAACAGAGACAACTGAATGAAGAGACTCAGTATTTAAAAAGAAACACTAAAAAAAACCCAAAACAGATATAAAACCAGTATCTAGTTACTTAAGCATTATATTCATTTAGATGGGTTTCTTCTTGGCACTAGAAAATGTAAGTCAGATACAAAGAGTACGAGCCATGACTGACAGCGAGGTGATGCTACGGGAGCAAAAGCACTCTGTAATCTTAGCATTTTCACAACAGATAGGTTTGGGGCCTGATCCCGCGTTGTGCTGAGCTCCCTTCAGAGGTGCTGAGGATCAGGCCCTTGAACAAACATAGGTGGCTTTTGTGCTAGTCACTTCTCGCTCTCATGGTCAGTTTTTTAGAAGCTGCTGAGGCGAAGGCCTGTTGGGATGGGCTCAGCATGCAGACGCCCATGCATGGCCTGGCCTGTGGACCCAGGCAGGAGTTAGCAGGACTCAGCTTCTCCTTGGCTGCATGATGGCAGGACAGCAGCCATGGTGATGAGGGTGACGGGGAGAAAGGGCTGGGAGGGCCCTGACAGACGGGGCCCAGCCATGCCACGCACGGCCCCTCCGCATTGTGCCAGCAGCACTGCGGCAGCCCGGCTGGCGCTGACCATGCATCCACTTGTCTCTCGGGGCACGTAGGGTCCTGTGGCGCTTTATTTGCAAAACGGAGGCGTTAGTCTGGTGTCCTGCGCAATTTCCTCGTTCAAACACTACCTCAAGGTGAAAGACAAGCCTGTTGACTGAACTGAGCAAGGTCTGTTTGGAGAGCAGTTAAGATATGGGTAGCACTGAAAGTTGTTCAGAAAGGATCTTGAGTCTAGTCAGCCAGGGCTGTGATAATAATAAAATGTATTCCTTAAAACGCTCAGGAGTGGAGGGACACTTGTGCTTCAGAAGGGGATAAATAAAAACGGGAAGATTTACTCAAAGCAGAGCGGCGTTCTGCATGCACAGTGTCACATAACATGTACAAGGATGTTGCCAGTAGTTTGAGTTTCCGGATTTGGTTTTGGAAACGTCAGGTCTGAAAGACGCCTCCTCTGTCTTTCCCGGAGTGAGAGTTTCGTACCCCTGCTCACCAGCTGGAGCAACAGCCACTGACAAGAGCAAGGGGCATAAACCACCTTGAGCTGCTGTTTCGTAGAATTTTGGTTGCGTGCTCCTGCTAAGTTCCAGTCTGCCACAGAATGGCTACAATGTAAATTACTGCCCATTACACTTTGCATTGGGATTTTGTATACATAATAGGTATAAGACTTTTTTAAGGAAAAAAAAAAGAATTCAAGTAGTTTTTAGATGAACATATCTAGCGTGTGAAAAACCTGTTGAAGAACAGATTATGTTAAACATTTACCAGCAAGTCAGTAAAAATAGTCCTTATACACAGACATTCAATATAATTTAATGTTCTAAAAATAATTTTTGAATTTACCCAGTATGTATTGTATCTTTGAATTTTAAGAAGCAGCCATTCCTTTATGTAAACATAAAATATGCCTATGTTTCTTTTAACTCTATAGGCTTTTTTTCTCCAAATAAATTTATTAAATTCTGTGCACAAAATAGTACTGCAGCCTGCTATTTAGCCTATGGTGCCTTGGAGTTACTACAAATATTTAACAAAATGTACATAATGTAAATACTGCCAGAAGATCACTAAGGCCAAATATTTTCTCTATTCACTTTTTACTGCACTTGCTTTCTATTGCTATTTAAGCCTCTTTTATCCAGCTTTGTAACAGTTATAACATTGTAGCCAATGTAAATGTTTACTTTCAATAAATCAGAATTTGTTCAACAAGTACTGTGCATTTGGGCGCTATTTTGAGAACTCTGTTCGAAGATAAAATAGTTGTCTAAGAATTAAACTGTGTCTGAAGCAGTTTCTTGACTTTTGCTAATCTTATCAACATCTAAAGGTTATGCCATGCTTTTACACATATTATTGGAGAAAATTTTTCTGCAGTGATCTTTTTAACAACACTTAGAACAGTAAGACCAGCTTTCCATGCTGTCTTTATCTGAATGGGTTACACAACTGGTTCAAAATAGAGATACTGGAATTAAAGCAGTATTTTGCATGCACAGTATCATATAAAATGCATAAGGGTGTCTCAAGATGCATTTTATAATTGCTCTTAAAGAAGTTCTCTGTTTTTCTGTAGAGCTGTTTTTGTCATGAAAACACAGCAAATATATGACAAACTATGTCATACTTTAATGTGGGTATGTTTAAAGCATAAATGCACATCTGCAGCTCATAAAATATGCAGACATTTGTGGGACTGGTTATTAATTCAGTAAGTGTACTATTTTTTTCACTGCCTATGAGCTCATTTTAATTATATGGGTGGATATTAACTTGTATCTTTTGAAAGTTTTAGCTTTTGCTTTGTTAAATTGATTATTTTGTTTTGTGGATTTTGGATTGGAAGAGTAAAAGTGGTACTATTATTTTGAATGCTATTAAGTATTTTACACAGATATAACTATGGGAGAGAGGAAAAAATACATTGTTGCTACCCTAAATGACCGGTAATTTGCCTTCAATTGGAGTGCACAGCCTGGAGCTTGAATTCTGTGATGGAAGAGATATTCCATATTTTGGGGACCTTAAAGTTGGAAGAAACAATGACTTCCAAACTCGCAAAATGAGCTGAATCAGTGGTGAAATCTCAGACTTCACTAAAATCAGTACCCACAGGTAGCAGGAGGGACAGTATTTATACCAGCTTTGGCCTAACTGCTACCCCAGTCCCAAGTCGCTGCATCGCAGTCTCTCTCAATATGCATCAATAGTTTTCCACTGAGAAGGTTTATGGCATATTGTATTCACCTGTTGAACAGTTCAGTGTGGGACCCAAGAGATTAATAACCCAAACATTAATCGACAGCAATACAAAATTATTGCAATGGACCCAAGCTGCTTTCAAATGCCCAACGTTGCCTTTTTGACAGGAGGAAGAGCAGAAAATCTTCTAAGAAAATATGGCCATTGGAAAAAGTACGTGCTCTATTCATTGAACTGTGTTTGCACGCTTGACCAACTTCTTTTTTGTTAATTACTGTGCAGTGCAGATTACAGCAAATAATTTTGCACAGGTCACACAGCCTGGGCCCCCTCCAAGAGGGATTTGTCCATGTGAAATATTGGGAGGCTGCTTAGATAGAGCTGCATTAAATGAATGAAGCCAATAGTAGCTGAGGGCCACAACTTTGCTATGCCCCAGTTCTCATCACAGTGCAAGCTCTTTAGTTACTAAAGAGAAGAAATCTTAAGGAACATTAACAAAGGCTTACTTTAGGGCTCAGTGCCTTGCAAAAGCCTAGTGCCAAAACAGGTGAAAAAGAGGAACAGCACATAAAAAAAAAAAAGTAGATTTTAAATTGGCATTTTTTATTAGCCCACATAATAGCTCCCTCAGGATAATTTTCTTAAATGTGGCAAACATTTTCCATTCACATTCAAGGGACAGAAGTGTAATTCAACACACGGAAATTGAAGCCTCTGAACAGGGCATAAGACCCTTTTAGTAGCAGCACTGAATGTAGCGAGCCCCTGTGCAAGGCATCAGCTATTGGATTTCAGCCAGTTCCAGAAAACTGGCATTTTGCAAAATGCTGAAGCAGTGGGAATAACACTAGCAGCAGCAACAGTGACTGCTGCAGAAGCAAGAGCAGCACAAGTCTCCAGAGATCATGTCTGGAAGAAAATACAGGAACTCCTGGCTTAAGGTTTGCTCAACAAAAGCCAGAGCTTATCATCAGCAAAGCAATTCTAATTTGTAACTTTTAAAGAGAAAGCTTTCCATTGTTTGGGAGAAACGAGAAAAAAAAAAGTGAGTTTTCTTCAACCTGCTGTCCTGTAGCTGTATAGCTCAGTCTAATAGCATGCTTGGGGCAGCGTCCCACTGTACTTGCATGTAGCAGGCTTACTTACAGCAGTAGCGGCTTTCTTACAGATCTTGGGCAGAAGGAAGAATGGCTCAGTTAGCTGACAGTTCCTTGGAGCCTGTCTCATATTTTATTTACATATTCTGATGGGGTCTGTACAGGTAAAACAGTCCAGAAAGGGAATAGGTGGCTGATACTTTCCTTGCTGGTTTTCAACTCTGATCAGATTATTCTTCCCATGTGAGCTGTTGAACAAAAAATTTTGCTGACTGTTTAAGGAAGTAATCTTGCTCCCTCCATTGCTCCTAGACAAACAGCTTGGGGTTTGGGGGTATTTCTGCTTACAATCATCTACCAAGGGTAATTCAGTATGAAGAAGTTCGAGGATGAGAGGAGTCAGAGCCCAAAGTAATTTAAATATACATATTCACGTAAATATGTAAGTATATATTTAAATGTAAATATAGTTGCATCTATATGTAGGAATGTAAATTAAAACAGTTCTATTGACTCAAAAAACTAAGGATCAGGATATCACCGTTTACAACACAAATTGCAGTGTGTTACAAATACAGTTTTTAACTACCCTAATGTGGTAGATTTTGGTAGATCTGATTTGCTGTCTTTTTGGCAATGACATGTTTTGCTAGAGGCTTTTAAATCCTTGCCCATGGGGAATTTCAAGGGGCCAGTCATGCCTCCTCTGTACATGTTACTGCATAGCTGGCTTGTTGCTCTTCATGCAATAT
>VYZW01051349.1:15842-38568 GCA_013401315.1 Balaeniceps rex
AAAGTCTTCAGTAGTCTCTTGCACTACCAAAAAGTTATATAAAAAATAGAGGACTTGTTGGGGAGACAACCAGGTTGTTCAATAACTTCATATTCTGTATAGCTATGCTAATGTGACCTGAATTTCTGATCCATTGCATTTCTCTTCCCTGTCACTCACTGTGTTGCTCACACAGTTAGCTTTAGAAAAAGCATCAAATATTAGCATTAAAATACAATACTGAGGATATTTCAGTTAAAATGCAAAAATGTGTAGCCACGAATAGTAAAAAAGTATTGAAATTACAGTCCTGCAATATGAAAAGCATGTGTACAAACTATTAACTTATACATGAGAACAAGAATCTGTGGCTGAAAGAGTATGCCAAGAAGGATGCTGTTAAAAGTTAAGGAGTTTTATATACACAATTTCCTCTCATAATTTCCTTTCATCTAAGCAAAATTGGCAGTGTAAGTTTAAAATACTCCCTACCTGTAGTTCTGGCTATGTCTTTAAATAGGGTTCAGGTTGGATTGCTGGTCTTTCTTTCCCAGATTATTCTTCTCCTGTGTTGTTATTATTAGGAAAGCTTACTGGGGTCTTAGTTACTCTAAGGAATGCTATTGATCTCCTAGATTAATCTGCTTGAACAATTTCCATAAATAGGTTTGAAATGGCCTTTTTCATCAATAAGCTACCATATGCATTTGCTTTCTTCCCACAGAGATTTTTTACATTTGTTAACCCCAAATATATTGACTTCAATCAAACTTTTCCTTAGAGCAGTGAAAGATTTGATAGCGTGTGTGTATGAGATCTATTATGAAAATTTTTTACATGTTTCTTTGTAAGTGATGTAAGTTCCCATGGCCCGGGCAGCAGATGCTTTAGTGTAGTGCAACAATTTTTGAATTGGTCCAAATGAGGATTGATTTTGGTTTTGGAGTTTATGGTATCATTGACCCATGGGATAAAGCTAAAACTTCTGGCCGTTCTGATCTAATTCTATTATCTGTAAATGATGTTACTTTGTGTAAACTATTCTGTTACACTGACTGCTCTGTGGTTCTTTCTTCACATATATTCTTGTCAACTCTAGCATGCATGAATGCAAAGAAAGAAACAAAGCTACAGGAAAAATGTGGTTCATGGTCCATGTTGACTGGAAACTGTGTAGGGTAAAATTGTGCAAGGGATCACTCTAGCAGTTTTAGGAGCCGTACAGTTGTGTTTCATGCCCAGCAATGTTCTTGAGACTGTTCAATTTGCTTGTACAGGCACAGCCATCCTGGTCAAACTCGGGAGGTTTGTTTGTCTAGACCTAGATCTTTGCTCTGTAGTGGTAAAGCTATCCTTGGTGGAAGATTACATTTCTTACGGCACTGCTGTGCTTGCTTTTCACTTTGTACAGTCTCCTGTGGGGAAAGCAAATGAAAAATGGAGGAAGGATACTATTATTTTGATTTGTAGCATTATTCCTACATCCTGAGTAAGTACAAGTGATTCCACAGCATTTAAGTCAACTATGATTCAGGCCTCTATATAGACTTCAATATCAAAAATAATTACCTTTGTTTTCTTTAACTATACATACATGCATACACATGCGTATATCCTTTTTAATTTTGACTGGCAAGTTGGTGTTTGAATACAGGAAAGTGGACACCATTGTTTTATATACACAGAGATTGTCTAAACTTGCAAAGATGGCTAAGCAAGTAGAACTCAGTCATGAATGATGATTTCTTCCAGTGCTCTGCTGAACAGAGACTACTGAATCCTGTGGGTGGTTTTATAAAAATATGTGAGCCAATGTCTACTGGAAAGTTAAGTCTCTGTGATCAGAACAGATTCAAAACCAAGCTTCTTGAGGTGCAAGGCTTGTGGTTTAACATATTCCATCCCACCAGCCCCAAAACAAGGATTTGATTAAATACTTGTACTTGCTTTTTTTTTTGCCTTTTTTTTTTTCCACCCGAAACTTTCTCTGGGCAAATAACTATATCCAAAAACTTTTCTAACTGTAAAAGCCATTGCCAGTTAATCACAGCTGTGTCAGTTTAAAGATGTGATTTCCACAACTTAGTCCTTTAGATTTATGGTTCTCTCTGTGATTTTTATTTTTCCCCCACATTATGAATGCCTCATTTCTCTTGAGGGCCATAAAAACTTGAAAGGTATAGTAGCAATATGCAACACAGACTTCCTTGCACCCTCTTGCTGGTCTGCATAAAACCTGAATTGAGGTACTCATTTCCTGCAGTGATTAATCAACATAATGTGATCACTTGATGAAAATCATGCTCTGGTAGTTAGATATTTTGAAGGAGGATGTTGGGGGCTTTTTTTTGTTTCACTGAGCCCTTTCAGCAGTAAGTGAAATTTATTCTTTCCTTTCTCTGATGGTTTGAGCTCATCTCTGTATCTTTACTTTTGATTTGATTTCTTTAGGTCAGGATGTTGGGCCAACCACCTAAGGGCTACTTAACTGAGGAAGAAATTTTACTTACAAGATTGTTCCTACAGCACCCACAGTGGACCAGACTGCTGGTATGAGAAAGCCTGTGTGAGAACTGCTTTTCTGAGCTGTTTTTTGATGGGCAGGGTTTGCCTCCTGCAGGGCCCACCAGAGAGCATGCCTGGAAATTTGGCGATTCCCAAAAATTCCCTCTGAACTGAGGGCTATCTTCAGCCACACCTGAGCCACAGGGTCTTTCAGCTTCTCCTATTTGCTCAGCTGCATTTGCCCTTGACTCCTCAAGGTTCAAGCTGAACTATTTTTTTAAGTCAGCTCGGAAGGCTCACTTAGGGTAAAGCATGCATTCTTGCTCAAGAAAACACTTAGTTCTGTACTCGCATTTTAAATATTTGCATAAAAGTTATTTTTTCAATGCTGTCTTGGAAGTATACCTTGTCATGGTCACAAAAATGATCAGAGGGATGGAACACCTCTTCTATGAGGACAGGCTGAGAGAGTTGGGGTTGTTCAGCCTGGAGAAGAGAAGGCTGTGAGGAGACCTTATTGCGGCCTTTCAATACTTAAAGGGGGCTCATAAGAAAGACAGGGACAAACTTTTTAGCAGGGCCTGTTGCGATAGGACAAGGGGTAATGTTTTTAAACTAAAGGAGGGGAGATTTAGGCTAGATATAAGGAAGAAATTTTTTACAATAAGGGTGGTGAAACACCGGACCAGGTTGCCCAGAGAGGTGGTAGATGCCCCATCGCTGGAAACATTCAAGGTCAGGTTGGACGGGGCTCTGAGCAACCTGATCTAGTTCAAGATGTCCCTGCTCATTGCAGCAGGGTTGCACTAGATGACCTTTAAAGGTCCTTTCCAACCCAAACTATTCTATGATTCTATGGAGAACACCTACCAGGCAAGATCACCTTGCTATGTCCTTATTACCTTTCCTGGGCAGTCTCTGTGGGCTGAAAGCCCATCTCCTCACCTTTCCCCGTGTTTACCCTAGACAGTATTGCCTCTGTCTCTTCTTACTTACACTCATAGGATTTTCACACACAAAGTGGCCATGCCCCTAGGGCACAGGCCCCGGCTCAGCATCAGAAGAGCTGGCCTTTCTACCAGCTGGGTTTGCCATGTTACCACAGAAGTCACACATTTTTGTTCAAACGATTCTTCTGCTTTGTAAAAGATGTAAGCTGATAGAAAAGTAAACAAAATGTGTAAACTCCCTGCTGGACTTAGGGAGTGATACTTTTGAGATCTAACACCAGCAGTGTAGTAGCAAAAATATAACAGCCTGAGCTTTCAAACACTTGTCAAACTCTCTGCTCACCTCAGCATAATCAGATTTGGATTCCCATCAATGGTATGTGAGGTGAATGTACTATACCATTTCCTCCACAGTCCCCTGAAATATGTGTGTGCATACTAAAGTCATAGCCTGCTTTCTGCAAGTGCATACAGCAGTCCTTAAAGAGATCAGCCTCAAACACTCAGGCTTTTCCTACAGCCATGCATACAGTGTGTCATACATAGTGGGGAAATATCACTAAGAAGCTGTGCCTGTGAGGGTAGAAACCTCTTTCTGAACACAACGCAACCCTGTCTCAAAGGTGCAGGAACCTTTATCCTGTGTAGGAGGTGAGATTCGGCTTCTTCCCTCTGTTCCAAGAACCCCTTTTCCACTACTCTTATCGTGCTTCAGGGCAGTAGTTCTCAACTCACAGCTCACATAAAACCATGGCACACCAACACACAGGTCCAAAAGAAGATGAGGATAGTGGCATATGACCACACGTAATATACACCAAAAAGAACTGAAAGCACAGAGAATGCATATTTTACAACACGCAAAGCCTTCTTTGGCTTGTAAAAGTAACTAGCACAGTAAAAGCAAGTATTTTCTGGGTTTTGTTGTTGGTTGCGTGGGCAGAAGAGAGGAGAGCTCTTCCTCAACCACACTGACAGTGCAAAACGGTCCCCAAGGAAAGCTGGCGTGAGCACGATGCTGAGGACATGTTCCTTCAGCCTCTCTCTGGGGACTCAGGCCTGAGAGTCCTGTCTGATATCAGCTGTCAGTAGAAAAGTCCAGGACAGAGGGAAGCTAATTGATGAAAGATAAAACCATGGTTTTATAGAATGAGAACTGCAGAAAAGTGAGTATGTGGACAATGTGTTTTCTACCAGTGGTACTTCTGGGTGGTGTTCGGGTGATGGAGAAGTGTGTGTGCAATGTTATGTGCCAAGTTGTTTTCCATATAAAGGACAGTGCTATCTTTATAGTTGTCCTTTTCTCATAAAACTAACTCCAATGAATCATTCTCATAAGACTTTCTTTAGCTCTGCTTCTGAACTTTGTAAATATCCCAATTGAGAACAAACCTGGCCACTGGAATTCCCAGAGGAGACTGGGCTATTGCAGCATTTCCTAAAGCCAGCATAAAAGACAAGTCATGCCAAAGAAAGGGTGACAGATGTCCCCCACAACCTGGTCTATTCTTCCCAGTGGAGCAGATATGAAATTTAATTATCTCAATCTAAGGAAGAAAACCATAGATCCAACTCTCCTACTAGTGATAAAGTATAGTCCTCTTTCATAAAAGCCAGTGCCATCTTTGGCAATCATTAAAAAAGAAAATGAGATGCGCTCAGTTTTTCTAAAAGAATAGATATCACACACTGTCCTGGTTTCAGCTGGGTTAGAGTTACTTTTCTTCCTAGTAGCTGGCATAGTGCTGTGTTTTGGATTTAGTCGGAAAAGAATGCTGATAACACACTAATGTTTTAGTTGTTGCTAAGTAGTGCTTAGGCTAGTCAAGGACTTTCTTTTTCAGCTTCCCATGCTCTGCCAGGTGCACAAGAAGTTGGGAGGGGGCACAGCCCAAGATAGTTGATCCAAATTGACCAAAGGTCTATTCCATACCATATGACGTCATGCTCAGTATATAAACTGAGGGGAGTTAGCCGGGGGGCAGCGATCGCTGCTCGGGGACTGGCTGGGTGTCGGTCGGCGGGTGGTGAGCGGTTGCATCACTTGTTTTCTTTTCCCTGGGTTTTGTTTTTCTCTCTCGTTCTCCTTTTCATTACAATTATTATTATTATCATCATTATTATTATTATTATTACCATTATTATTATTTTATTTCAATTATTAAACTGTTCTTATCTCAACCCGTGGGTTTTCTTACTCTTGCCCTTCCGATTCTCTCCCCCATCCCACTGGGGAGGGGGAGGGTGAGCGAGCAGCTGTGTGGTGCTTAGTTGCCGACTGGGGCTAAACCACGACACACACCTACCTTCAGTGCTCTGTATTAAAGAAGTATTCGCCTGCAGCTGCCCAGCAGGTATCTAATCTCTGAAAAAGTACCATCTATTTCATGTTTTCTGAATTTTAAGTGAATATTGGCTTGTATGTAGATTTTACTGGGTGCAGCTGCCTCCATACACTGTACCAGAGCATAGTCGTTCTGGTTTGACTATTAAGATCCAGCTGTCATAGACACCTTCATGCTTTCTGCCTTGTAGTCCCAGATTTTCCAGACAGACCTTGTGAGACTTCCAAAATTTTTCTAGGAAATGTTAGCCAGCAGGAGGGGAATAACGATGGACTATAAAGCTGAAGCTCCATTTTTGAAGTCATTTATTTCCTTCTTTCCGAATGGGCTCATTTATACCTTTAAAAGGAACTCAGCAAATTATTTGTTCCTATCACCTGCGGAACTATGTGATATTGTGTTTTGTTTGCTTCCTTAAGGAATGACGTATTAAAACCATATTTTTAACTTTGATCTCTTTCATGGTTGTAATATTTGTTAACTCCACAGGTAAAAAGAATAAAGCCAGCAAAATGAACATTCCTAGGTTTTATTAGATATTTTTATCTAAAGGGAAATGATGAGATATACAACAGTAGTAGTTGTCTTCCAAATTTGCTGAGTTGCAGGATTAGATTTGATACTATTTCCTCTTCCTACTAGTGTAGATTTTGGTCATTTGCCTTCATTTTTATTGCTGCAATGAATTATGTAAACTGATAATTATTATCAGCTCTGTTGAGGCATTGAAAAGCATTATCAGATATGGCATTTGGCCACAAGCTGTATGGCCAAAATCTATCTAATGTGTAAGCACTTAAGTATGGGGGGGGTAAGGATCTATGAGCCCTGAGGTTTAGATTTTGATTTTATAAATCTTTGATAGTGCTCATCAAGCACAAATGATTAATACAACGTTTTGGCTGTAGATAAAATAAATTATCTATATGAATAACTGAGTATTTATTTTTTTTATGTCTGTTAAATGGACAGTTCAAAAACCTGTAATGTTACTTCATCTTCCTGCAGCATTAGACTTGGGAGGTTTGATTCTTTTGGAATATGATATGATTCTTTTTCCATGTTCTTTCAGTATGGGAATAAGGGTTGTCTTTTCACTGAGATGTCATCTAGAATAGGGCTGGAAGAGGATACCAGTTAAGGTTCATGACATGGCATATAACCTGGACATTTGTATTTTATATGGCTTAGACTTTAAGAGAATGATTATTTCACAAGATTTTTATTTTATTTTATTTACATCTTCACCATTGTTAGCCAACTCACAGCTATGAATGTATCAACTATATTAAGATTTACTTACAGTACGTGTAAGGGAAGTATTACTGTTGCCTTCCATTTTAGAGAAAGGGAAACGGAGTGTTGAAATTTCCCCTGGCATGGAGTTCTACATGCTGTTCCACAGAAAGCCAGTACATCCAGGCAGCAAATGTGATTATTAGTGCAAAGTTGGAGGCAGCAGTAGGCTGGTAGAAGGGACACAGAAGGAGCATGAGGTGGTAAGCTCTTGATTCTGGGCATCTGGATGTTTGATGCAATGAGGTTTCATTTGTGGCTGAGATTCCTGGATGCTGGCACCATGCGATTAAACATAATTAGGTAACCGAACGAAAACTCCATTGTGTTCTCCTGCCTCTGGACTGAGCAGCAAGGGAACTTCAGGGATCTCCACTGGGGCACAGGCATTTGGGCCAGAGCTGTATCCAGTACCTCACCCTTTATGAAGAAAAGGTACCAGCCAGTGTCACGCAGCAGAACAGACATTTCTGGCACATCACAGCAAATTAGTGCCCTCAGCTAAACCGTATAATCTTCAAAATGACAGTAAGGTCATCAGTTCTCATTAATCACTTTGTGCCTAAATAATTGAGATGATGAATTTAAAGAAAATTAAGGGGAAGATACAGAAAAAGCAACAAAGTTGTCATCTTCTCCTTCCCCTCTTTCTTTCTGAAAGAAACCATTTCCTCAGAAAAACAGAGTCATAATGTCAGGGTCTGCCACACACAGCGGATAGGCCCTGCCACCCTGGGAGCTAGCTTAGATGCCTGGCAATTTTCTGTGTGTGAGGAGGTATTAGTGGCAATATATCGCATCATTTAGAAGTCATTGCAAAACACCTTTTCTGTTTATGCACATAGAGGAAAAAGGAGGTGAAAAAACTTTATCTTGAAAAATATGCTGAGAAACAGCAGGACATCTTAATGGAAGCCCTGCAAACACAGTAAGAGGCCGTTTCTTAGACTTGTTCTTCAGCTTAGCTTATAAATCAAAAGGGCATCCTCCTGTCACCTGCACAGCAAGCTCCACAGAATACCTGAGCATCATGCTCAGACTGCCTCCAACTACTTCTTCAGCAAGAAAAATTCTGCAGTCTGGCCAAAGATCAAGAGTGAAATTTTCAAAAGCATTTGATGTCTAAGAACCTTAAATTCTGTTTTAAAAACCATTTCTTCAGCTTGTTGAGTTTCAGCGAAACTGGATTTCTACACGTTTTATCACTTCTGGGCACAAGCATGGGGAGCTGCAGCCAGTAAGGTGCTGATGTCCATTACAATATCAGATTTCTAATTGCCCCAGAAATAAGGCTGCATGGGAAGGTTTGGAAGAAAAAACAATTTTATTGGAAAGTGGCAATTCAATAAAGCTTAAGGATGTTTTGTGGTGATGTATTGTCTTCTGTGAATTAACAGTAGAGACAAACAGATACACTGCCAATGCACTGCCAATGCACTGCTGAGGAGCTTGTATTTCCAAATCTCTGTCTCCTGGGCAGCCAGCCAGCCCCCAGCAGTGTTAGGGATCTCTGCTTCTGGACTGATGCTCTGTAGCAAAGAAGTCTCAAGGATACTTAGGGATCCCTGGGACTCTGCCAGGGCATTATGAAAATGGAAACTCGGGAGGATCTCAGGGTGCAGAGGCTCAGTGCCCCAGAACCGCATGGCCGGAACCCCAGCCCGCAGCCCTGCTACAACACATTGAGCTATTCATTAAGACTCACTGAAACATGCCCACAACTAACGCTTCATTTCAGAATTATTTGTGTCAGGTTTTCCAATCTGGTAGAAATTTTGTAATGCTTATATTTCACTCTAGGAAAGAAAACTTTTCCTCACAGTTTAGTGTTGAGTGAAAATTCTGGCTTTGAACCAGAAACTCTTCTTGAATTTGGTTGCTGTCCATAAAAATATTGCAAATTTGGGGCATCTACAATGCAGCTCAGAGATTTGGGAGAAGGACAACCAAGTGCTGTGATGGCTCTGTTACTGCCACTCGTATAGCCAGTACTTAGGTAACGTAAACTTGTGCCTCTGGTAATTAGTACCTGATGGATATCACACTCAGAGTGTTTGGTTTATGTTCCCTCCCTACAATGGCCAGGTCATCTGAGGATCAGCTTTACCACAGTCTTCGTAAAACAGTTCACATACCTTCTTTTCATGCCCCCCAAAGTCACCTTTTCTTCATGTTTTCTGCCCCAAACAGGAGTGTAAGTTGATACAACGTACCACCCCCAAACTCTGAAGACGGTAATAATTCTAGTTTGTGTTGCATTCATTTGTAAACAGTTTTCTAGCCTGCACAGAAGACATTTCGTTTCTTACTACCAACCCTTTGTTTATTTTACAGATATTTTGTTTTTCTGAAAAAAGAACTTCGACTTTACAGCTGTTTTTTCACTCCAGGTTATTTCAACACATGTTAAAAGAAAAACGACTCTGAGCAGAGTGTGGTGGGATGTTAGTCTCTGTTACCTCCTCTCACTTAGCCATTCACATGTTGTTTTGCATTCCACCTCTTGTCCTATACCTGGTCTGTTTGTGAGAGCATCAAAAATATATGGTATTCGTGAGAACTTTTTAAAAAAATTCATTTCAGAGTCACTGTTGTTGGACAAAATTTGTGCAGGTGTAATGCAGAGAGAGGCCTAGTGATATTTACAGAATTGCCTAAATGAGTTAGGAGCATTGCAGTGAGATAAGGCTGCTTTTGTAAATTTTGCTAGGAACAAAACTAGCTACTTTTGTAATAGCCTTTAAAGCCTAGTCCCTTTTCTTCCTCTAGATATGCTTACTACTATTTCCTGTATGGCTCCATTTTGAAATCTGTGCTGATTTCTAAAGGCTTTGGTAATATGTAGTTGCTAACTCCACATTGTCCCATAACATCAGCTCCAACATGTTTGAAAGTAGTAATTGGACAAGTAATCCTTCCAGGGGAAAACAAATCATGTCTGGTTGTAATCATCTGAACAGCTCTTATTTTCCATTCAGTGCAGTGTTTGAGATACTTTGGTGGAGAGAGGGAAGTAGATCTGCTAAAAGGCAACTCATGAATCTGGCAGAGAAAGATCAAAATTATTTCACCCCTAGTAGATGAACAGGGTGCAAAATCACACTCAATTTTTTAGCTGGTGTAACCACTGGGAATGGGGTGAAGTTACCTGTAGATTTCACCCAAAGAATATAAGTCTTTCTAAAAGACATCTATAAGGCTTGTTGCAGGACTCACAGGGTGAAACACAATGTGTTGTGCTATGGAGGAACTAAGATTAGGTGAGAATGTCTATTTTTCACAGTATTAAATCACTAAAACTCTGCATTAGTCTTTCATTCTTCTTGTCAACTAGTTAGACAAGTGGTAAAAATTGGAAGTCACAAATTTACTGCCACAGACACCTGCCTAGAAGTGGTTGATAACTGCTTGAATGTGCGAGATGTTGCCCACTAGGGCCATTCCAAGTCCATTGACTATGAAGCGGAATCTTTAGGGGGACTGCAAGTACAGGAATACCAAAATGAATGAAAATGTTCCCAGGCATAACAATTCATATAGGGGTAACTTCATTTGTTTTTCACGGGTGAATTTGCTCTTAATGAGACATCCTTTTCCTCAAAGATGAATAACGAGGTGAGAAAATATGCCATTATTTGCAAATTATTTCCAACAGGAAAGAAACTGTGGGGTAATTGTAGACAGTCCTTTGAGAATATCAACTCTGTACTCAGCTGTAGTCTGGAAGGCAAATTGAGTTATAGGAATTACTAGGACGGAATTTCAGAGCAAAACATGGATCACTGTGCTAGGGACACCTGTGCTCTGTATACTGTTCAGATACTGAGATCTACACATTTTATAATAGAGCCAAAAATAATGCAGGGGGCTGAATATATGGCTAGAGGCTCCATATGATAAACAGGCTTTGATGCTTCAGCTTGTGGAAAAGGTGTTTTTAAGGGGAAAAGCTATGTGAAATCATCAGCACCATAGAGAAGGCGAATAGAAATGATGCATCATTATTTCCTATAACACAAGCACTACAAGGCACATAATAAAATATACAAAATCAAACATAAAAAATGAGGTGCTTTGCACATGACTCACAATGATAGTGAAATGCATTGCCACAGGATGTTGTGGAGGCTAAAAAAATAAATAGGATTAGATAAATTAAGAGAGGGTAAATCCATCAGATGATATGATGATCCTACTTCAATCTGTAGCTCAGAAAGTCCCTGTCATTAAACCTGAAAGCCAAGGGGTTAAATCAGGAAAGAAGAACCCCAAACCTCTGTATTTGCCTTGTTTCTAATACTCTTCTCCGTAGAGCTGCTACCAGGCATTGCTGTAGACAGGCTACTGACAAAAAGATGGACTTCTGCCTGGTCACATTTTTCTTACCAAGTTATACATCTGCTTTCAAATTCACCTAACACTCTCTGATTATATCAGTCTTTGCAATTATTTTCCTTTCATATTTGAGTGGTGGTGGGAAGAAATATTTTCATTACACATTATACATTTAAGGTTTTCTGTTGTCTAAGAAAGGAAACATTTCTTAATTGTGCTGGTAAATGGATTTATAAACCTATGTTTTAATTGTTACATAGTTTTGGGATGGACTGTAGAGAAAGAAACCTGACAGAGAAATGAAGGAAGCAGGTAGTAGCTGCCTCAATAAATTGATCTGGCTTCAGTAGAAATGCAGGGTTACACTGCTTTTTTTTTGAAATCATGTGTGTGCACACTTTCAAAACAATTATTTTATCCAGTGGCTCAAAGACTGATTTGGGTTTACGTTATAACATAAAAAGAAAACAGATAGTATATTTCAGAGAGAATGAATCCCTAAAGTATGATGTGGATACATGAGGTGTGCATCCATTAGGTGCAAGCTTCTTGGCACCTGTACAAATGCAATTCCTTCATTCATGTTTTTGTATAATCTTTTTACAAGAAAATAACCACTCAGTTTCCAGTTCCTGCCTGTTAATTCACCTTCCAGCTCTAATGTTGCCAATAGGAAGCAAGATCCTGACATTCCCAGCAGACTTTGATGTCTTCCCCCATCCTTTCATTGACTGCAATTCACTCCTTTCCCTTTATTTTCTTTCTCTTTCTCTCTCTTCTTTTTTCCCCTCCACTCTCTCCAAACTCAAAAGGGAATATAACTCGATCAGCTAAAGATACCAGGGCAGTATGCATAAGGAAGCTGTAACTAAAGAAGTGTAAACACACCTACTGGCTGTGTGGCTGATAAAGTTCCAGGCCTTCTGCTCAGACACACAGAACCTGATACTTGTTTTCAGCATTATGTAAAAATAAAGCAATCTTTGAAATGCTCCATAAAATAATTGCTTTGAAAGGGCAGGCTGGCATGTATTCTAAAGACACTAATCCCACATTCACATTAAATAGTGAGATGAGAGCGGGAAATATAAAGACTGTAATTTAATATTAATTATATAGAGTATGTCGCTGTTACACTTGAAGATAGGAATATATGTGGGGGAAGAGTTCGAAAATGAGCAGGAAAGTGGTTCAGAATTTTAAGCCAACATTAAAAGGAGAGTGAGAATTCCTTTTTTTAAAAAGAAAACATGAAAGACAAATCATTATAAATTGAAAATGTCCCTGATTCTAAAACCCGGGATGACTCCACACAAAATGGATCCCAACAGAACAAAATGAAAAATCTAAATCAGTGATGTGCTCCTGGATTTTCATAATGCACACTCTGAGAGAATATGAAACAGCAGGGTGATTTCACAGCTCTGCCCAGTCAAAACAATGGAAAATATTGTGAGTGCTCCTAAGCAGCCGTTGCTCAGCTACTGGAAAACATCTGAGACACATTACAAAAAGTACTAGAAATTTTCATTTAAAACATGGAAAAGATTAAAGATTAAGACGGCAGAGTGCATTTGATCTCTGTAGCCTCTGTCGAAGTGCCCCAAGCGCTGCCCAGGGTTTTGCATGCCAGGAAGAACTGCAGTACACCGGTGGCTGCCAAGCACCTGCCTTTGCAGAAGGAGTTTGGTGATGACTTTTGAGATGTTTGTGCAGTGCCTAGCACAATGAGATCATTGTGGAAGGCCGCAACAGTAGGATTAATAATAATAATAATAATAGTAGTAGTAGTAGTAGTAATAGGATTAATAATAAAATAATGGTAATGTGCTTATGTTTCAGAAGTAGATCTTAAAGCCAGGAATACAAATACTTAGAGTTAGTATAAAATAGTACCAATAGTACTACAAATAGCATCATGTCTTTGGGATTCTTCTCAGGATCGACTTCTGCCTTGAGGATTTAAAAAAATGCCAAAACACATGGTGACA
Source organism: Balaeniceps rex (assembly GCA_013401315.1). Lineage (NCBI taxonomy): Eukaryota > Metazoa > Chordata > Aves > Pelecaniformes > Balaenicipitidae > Balaeniceps > Balaeniceps rex. Next base: position 29,244 of record VYZW01051349.1, read on the forward strand.
AAATAAAAAATAGCTCTGATAACCCAGAATAGAAATGGTGATCTTCAATGAGCATGTATCTTCCTTTGCTTTTGTAAGGGACAATCGCTCGTAGGATTGGTGAAAAGACAGCTCTCCGCTACAGCTCACACAAGGCAGACCCTGAATAGTATCCAATAAACAATCAAGTATTACTTTAGCAATTTCTTACTAGATCAGCAGAATTCTAAGCAAAAAAGCTTTGCAGTTGGTGATGACTTCAGTAGTGATACTGGAATTACCTATGGAACCCCAAGTAGTTGCCCTGGGTACTATTATGGCTTCTAACATTTTAATCACTAAATTGCTGCACAGTCTAGAATCCTGTATCAGTCTCATTTCTATGTCTATTCAAAACAGTTGAATTTTCTTCAGAGAAAAGTAGACAATCCTGATCATAACACCAAAAGATCTCATACTTCAGAGACATTGCTTCCAATTGTTATTTTTTCCACACCAGTACACATTAGCTGCATTAATATCTAAGCTACCTGGATTTGTTTCAGTAGTTGAAATACTTTGCGTGTATAAAGACTGTAGCATTTCTCCTTTTTTTCCTTTGTATTTCAATTTAGCTGGGACTATTCAAGTTCCTGCGGAAAGTACCAATGCAACATTTCTGCAAGGAAATTGACAGTAGGAGGGAAATGCTGCTCATAATGTCTCAGCATTGACTGTATTCTGTAATCTTGTTTCCTCACTCTTTCCTGTGTGGACCTCAGCTGCAAATACTAAAGACTTTTTCTTCCTTGCGGCCCACCAAATCACAACACATTTATGGACCTTGCTTTTAGTCCTTTAGGGTGAGAAGAAGCCTCTTCATAAAACTAAACCACCTAACCCTGTAGGTTCTCCTGCCTTCTCTATTATTCTTATCTGGCAGTTTATGTCTGTATTTTTAATCTACATCTAAGGCAAGCAAGCATAATTCTGCCAACATGAACAGCTGCTGGTACATTGTGATTCATTTTTATGGTATGAGTCATTGTAAAACATCCCATTTCTTTGGACATCATCAAACTCTACCATCAAAGACTATATGGTCTGCTTTGGTATTTATATATACACTCTTTGACTAAGCATCCACAAAACATCGTGTCTCTGGCACTGCTTGCTTACCTTTGTAGAGCAGTCCATGCCCTATAAATCAGGTTTCTCATTATTATGTTCTGTCTGTACCACTCACTCACACAACAAATCTGGATGTGTCTGTAATGACCTCCAGATTCTTATTGGCATTTTAGCTGCTTTGGTTCCACAGGCCAGTAATGGGTGAACGCCACATGCCAATAATGGTTATCTAGCACACAGGTTTTATAATGGGCTATTCAGAAGCCTGCAGTGAAAGATTTTTTTTTTTAACAGATGCTTTCAGTCACAATGGTTTTTGTTAACACATGCTGTGTTGTTGTCTACAACCATGTCTACAACCAGGACACATTGTTCCTAGCTGTTTTGTTATGCCTGATGTTTAGATACAGTTTATCCTCTGCCTAATACCTTTTGTACTATCATTTCTGTAATACAGATCATCATGTTTGGTCTGCTTTGTCCCCTCTCTTCTGCAAGATTTAGTGATATTTTGGCACTTCTGATGTTTTGCCATTAACTTTGGGCTAGGAGCAAGTACTGTGCAGCTTGGGAAACAACCTGTATCTAATGCTGTCATAGAATCATAGAATGCTTTGGGTTGGAAGGGACCTTTAGAGGTCATCTAGTCCAACATCCCTGCAGTGAGCAGGGACATCTTTAACTAGATCAGGTTGCTCAGAGGCCCATCCAACCTGACCTGGAATGTTTCCAGGGATGGGGCCTCCACTACCTCTCTGGGCAACCTGTGCCAGTGCTTCACCACCCTCATTGTAAAAAATTTCTTCCTTATATCTAGCCTAAATCTACCCTCGCTTAGTTTAAAACCATTACTCCTTGTCCTGTCACAACAGGCCTTACTAAAAAGACTGTCCCCGTCTTTCCTATAGGCCCCCTTTAAGTACTGAAAGGCCGCAATAAGGTCTCCCCGCAGCCTTCTCTTCTCCAGGCTGAGCAACCCCAGCTCTCTCAGCCTGTCCTCGTAGGAGAGGTGCTCCAGCCCTCGGATCATTTTTGTGGCCCTCTTCTGGACCCGCTCCAACAGCTCCATGTCCTTGTTGTGTTGAGGGCTCCAGAGCTGGGCACAGCATTTTATTTTGCATTTTAGATTCTCTCACTGGTGCATCTTTCTGGGGTTTGTTTCACAATAAGAAAAATGTTATGAGGCAATATTCTAATTAACAGGTCTGGAAAATGTTGTCTGAGCAAAGAAGAGTTATACTGCATGCAGGAGTCAAAGACTTAACTTCTCAGATGTTAAAGGCTGTGTGCACTGCCTTCATCATACTTTCAAATACACTACTCGGAACATACTAGCTAGCGTATTGGCTAATACGCTAATATGCTAATATGATTGGCTGCACTTTTAGGCCTAAAAGACTCTAATGATGGCATTGGTAGTCTTGCTTAAAGGATTCTGTACAAATTTCTATCCTTCTTAAATACTAATTTAACAGCAGCACAAAAGATTTAATAATTAAACAAAGCATTCATTTTGGAACATTTGCAACAGGTGAATTATTTAAACTCTTTTAAGCAGATTGCTGAAAAAGTGGACCCCTTGAAAAACAAATTATGTTACCTCTGTCAATACCAACTAGGCCAACACTTACCAAACATGTGCTTGTTGGTATGGCAAAGAGGAAGCTAATTTAGCTTTTCTGCAATATGAGATGTTGCTTCTGTCATTTTCTTGTATACCTTAACATTTGGAAGGTTACATCACTTTGAATGGTCACATGACAATGTTCAAGCGTTACAGAACTAGAACCTGGCCAAAATTGCAGTAAACTTTTGCTGCCAGCAGTAATCTACTACCCCACCGTGTGGGGACATAATCAAGCAGGTTTCCAGATCACTGGCAGCAGGTCAGGGAAATAGAAACTCTGCTGGCTGTGGTGAGTCAGGACTTGCTGGCTATGACCATGTTCACAGCATGCCCTGTTTGGTGTATCCATGTTGGCAAGTCTTCAGGTGATAATATATCACTCCCTTCTGCTGGAAACTGGCAAAATCTAACTTTGTGGACTACTTCAAATGTCGACCATGTTCATGGCATTTATTTTAGACCTCCCATGTAACAAGTTGTGAAAGTATCCAACTAGTGAGTCTTTTTGGTTCGCTGGTTTTCATAAAAGTATCACTGAGATTTTGTGAGATTGCTTCCTAGAAACTCAGCACCACAGTAATATCATGACAACAAATCCTGATGTTCCTCTGTGATATTTCAGCTACTCAAGCTAGCAGTCAAAGACATATCTGTGATCCTCTCAAACAGTGTTTCCTACAATGCAAATGCATTGTCTAAAGTTATTCTGATGTCATGATATCCCTTCATTGCTCACAGTCAGAGAGAGAAATTTCCACAGATTGAACTCTGTTCTTGTTGAGAAAATCAATTTCTGTGATTATGCAATGTGGTTTACTACAGTCAGAGAGACTTTAGTGAAGTTATTTACAATCCTGGTGTGCCAGTAGATAAATATAACGTATTTTTTAAGTTCTGTGAACTGAAAATTTACCTAAACCCTTCCTCTTTCACCATGAATTTTCCTTCCCAAATGAAACCAGTTGTGAAGTCATTGGTTTTGGCCAGTGAATCCAGAAAAAAATGTTCATTTATTTTGATGGTATTTCTGGGTGTTGAATGTCTGTCATCAAAACTCTTTAGCAATTTAGAGTGAGGAAAGAGAAAAAAAGGAGTTGTTTAGCTCTTTGCAGGTTGTTACACCACTGCAAATGTGTGTGTCTATTCCACCCTTATCATTGATAGTGCTGGAGACATAACATTTATAGCAGTTTCAAAGATGGCATCCACCACTCCTAAAGATCCTTCACTTCATAGTGGTGCTGTCAATAATTTTCCAGGTGTCATTCCCAAGGCTGCCAATGACAAAAGTATTAACTGAGGGTCTTAGGAGGGGTATAAGAATATCTTCTGAAAAAGCTGAAATAAGCCAGTCAAGAAATCAGGACTTAAGACGCTACTCCTTGCACTAAGTAATAAGGTTGTGTTTGGCCATGGAGTGTTTGTTCATTTTGGAGCATGAAGGAAATGTTGACATGTTCCCGTGGCATAGGGAAACTGAATTATGATTAGTGCCATCAAAACCAGAGGATTCTAAAAGCCAGGACTGGAAAGGTTTTCCTATAAATTGAGCATTCATTTTAAGAGGCAGTAAAGAGTGAGACAGTGTGGTGCCATTCGATGCCTCTAGAGGCTGCATTTAAATCTTTTATTTCAGTTTTAATTGCATTATTTCATGCATAATTTGCCTCTAAGAGGCTAGGACATTTCTAGAATAAATACTAAAATTTAGATTGCTTTGTGACAGGAAGGAAAAAAAATATTCCTATAGCTGGTTATTTATTTCTTTGTTTGGTACTTCACATAATACATCACTTTCCATCTGCATCTGCAGTATATTATAAAGTAAAAGCTTTTTTTTTTTAGAAAATGCCCTTAGTAGATGGTCCCATGTCATAAGAGACCTCCTTAAATAACAAAGATGTTGTCATCTGTCAGGTACTCTGACTACTCACAACATTATTGATCGAGATAAAAGTGTAAGACAGTTACCAGAAAGTGGAAAACTGAATCAGAGGATGGGGAAAAAAGTGAGAATTAATTTAAAATTATTAAAGTGAATCATTAGGCCTGTGCCATAAAGTATCAGTCTGGGGAACTGTGACCTATTCAAGGTTATTCCCAGTGTCAGCTATGAAAATAGCAGAACTGATGAATGGCACCAGGTGCTGTGCTATAGTCTGGATTAGGTCTGAGGAATAGTATTTTCAGATGACTTTTTAAAAATAATGCATTGATGTATATGCCTAGATATTATTCTGATCTGCTAAAATTTTAACATAAATTGGGCCAAATTCTCAATGTTGCTTTATTCCTCTTTGTCCCAGCAGGCAGAACAAAAACACTACCTGCCACTCCTGCTGGTTGCCCTCAGCGTGGGAGATGAGCCTGAAGGCTGAGGGTTCACAGACTCATCCACTGTACACTGCTCCAGAGTCCTAGCTCAGTGGTGTTCACGGAATTTTTGAATTTTTATGGCAATAAAATCTAAGTCAATATATAGGATTTTCTCTTCCTGTCTTTTGCATATGGGTCTCCCCTGGGTATTTTTAGAAGAGTATCTCCTGTCATGCTGTCTGTACCACGTGAGAACATCCAAGAAGTCAACTGATTCAAGAATCCCTATTCTAGTAGTGAGCAACCAGATTAATTATTAGGTTAGCATGATTCCTGAGGACTGTTTTGGGGGAGACTTTATATAAGGTCATTTAAATGTGAGTGGCATATAAGAGTCAAAGTAATTACCTACTCTCTGCCTTTTTCAAGGTAAGAACCTCTATAGAATAATTTAGCCCACCCTAAGCTATGCACATTTAAGGGGATGAGTCAGCATCTGGAGGTGCCTATTTCTTTTTCCCAATTAAGAGCTGTTTCCAGGTGGGAATCAAACTGAATTCCAGGTGTGAGCTGGGTGCCTAGCAAACTAATCAAGTAGGTGAAGTTTTCAACTGTATCTAGGTATGTTAATCGCATAAATTAAAACAATTAAAAGTCTTCAAAAGGAGTTAGGATCCAAGTCTGATTTATTTCTCTTGAACCCACTATGTACCTCTGTGTGCCTAAATGCTTTTTAAACCCTGCCTTTGACTTCACAAATTTTGTCTTACAGGTATTTTTTGGAAGTGAGCTGGACATTTTGCCCTAAATTTTTTAAAGCATTTGAATATCTTTCTACTGAAGGTGTGACAGAGAATTAGCAGCATTTTCACCTCCAGCTGGGATCAGGCAGCTTCACTCCCATCTTAAATCCAGTGTCTAGTATTTCTGGTTAGCTGGCTCTAGGTCCTCAGACAGTGGAGAACACAAGGTTCAGGCAGAGTTTTGTATTCTCTGGCTTACTGAGTCACAGAAGTCAATAGCTTTTATGCAGGCTGAAAATAACTTTCTTTTTTCCCTCTTTTTTTTTTTTTTTTTGCAATTGCAGATTTGAAGTTATGTTTGGCTTTGCTTGGAAGTTTCTTGCCTTAGATACTTCGTATCTATGAAATTGCTACTGAATAACGATAAAGTTATAAATTATTATAAACCCTTCAATACTGACGTATGGTTTGCCTGAAATATTTACTGGCTCAGAAGGGACAGAGAAAAAAAAAGGCTCAGAGAAACATGAATAGTTACATCATAATTTGGTTTTTGGGGTATGAAACCAATAGCTTCTTCAAGAGCACCTTCTTTCCTAAAGCTCTCTCCACTGCACAGCCCGCTGCTTCCCGAGCTGCAGCACACAGTAGATGTCAGGCTCGCACCACCGTGGAAAGCGCAGGCTGTACCAGATGCTCTGCTGAGTCACACTGGCGGCCTGCCTGCAAGTGATGACAACTGGCAGCCTTGCACTCAGCAGCGTGGCAGGTCTTTTCTTTGTCTCCCTGAAGGCAAGGTAATCTTTGGATGGGAGAGACAGTTGAGATGATTTGCTGTTTACTCTATAATCTTCTTTCCAAGTTCAGCCACTTTCTCACTTGATTGGTCCACATATTATACTTATGCTGTCAGACTTTCTCTGGCTTCACAGTATATCAACAGTTCACTGGCACTTCTTTTTAATTAAAAAATCATTTTTGCAGGGGATGTTCTATACACAAAGAGAGTGTGGAAAATGAGCAGACTCATGCCCTGATTTTAATTTTCTTCCAAACATAGTAAATGAGTAGAACACACCTTTCATCTCGCTATTTGCAGAGTCATTAATATAATGAAACAAAGCCCCTTCCTTGAAATTCCTTTTTCTGAGTCCTACACCAATAACCTCTCTCATTCTCTCGACCTTCCTACACCTTCTCAACCAGAAGTAGTGGAGGTTTGGGAAGATCCTGTAGAACACTCCTGACTGTCCAGCTCTGACCACACAAGGCCTCAATGAGTCTGTTTGCATAGGTACAATTAAACATGCACCTATGTGCTTTGCTAGTTCATGAGTCTAGCATTAATTCAGTGATCAGACTGGAGCTAGGAATATTATTTGTTGAGAAAAACCCTTTTTAAAATCAGCCAACAGATAACACTGCAGATACAAAGAAAGAAATTATACATGAAGTGGAGCTAAATGCTAAAAATTAGGATGCCTTAATGCATTTAAGACAGAGCTCTGTGTGAATGTCTTATATATTATGGCAGGCAAATGTATTTTGATGTACAAGTGGATTTATTTTGGTGAATATTTAGTTTAATGTTTATCTGTGAGTTAGGCAGCCATGCTGTGTATACATATTTTGTTTATGAAATAGCAAGGCCTTTCAGAGTTTATTTCAATTTTTCATGTTACTTTCAGAACTAATACAGTAAAACAGAGTCTATACTTGATAGGGCTTAAATAAGATTTTAATTTTTTAAAATACTGCATTTTTAATTAACTTCAACTTCCTCTTGTCTTTGTGCTCATTTGGTGAAGCTCACACTGTCATGACAGTGGTTGACAATAATACATAAAGTGTTGTAGATAAGAATGAGGTTGATACATTTTACATGAAAACCCTAAAGCAACTGGGTTTTTAAATCAATTATCTGACTGGGGCTGCTTTCATTTTGCTTTTTAGCACCTCATTAGGATTACTGCAATTTTCCTGCAGTACTAAACTGCTGCCCCAGTCACAGTTCATTTTCCTCCTCTAATGTCCAATTACTCTGTTGTCTACTGAAAATTATCATATTTTCATTCCACAATAATTTAATTAAAATATTTCGTTCTAGAATATAAATCAGCAACACAGAGCAGCATCATGCTGCATCCTCCCGTTACAGCTCCGTGGCATCCTGGGAAATAGCACAGCTGTCACGGCTTGCAAGGAACACCAGGAAAGTTTGTGCCATCAGAGAACACCACTGGGCCAAAGTTGTTACACTCTTTCTCCCTTCCTTCCTTTCAAATGTCATTGAGGGCCCTACAACAGTTTTAGGTTTCTACAGCCCCGGAGCAGTAGCAGCACCTCTGCAATGTGCCCAGAAATCCTGGATGAACATCTAGGTTCCTCTGACTATGACACGGGACACTCCTTTTGGACTGGGTTCCCTTTGGGCTTAGAATTGTGGTGCCTCTCTTGGGCACAGACCCTCAGTGTGTCTTTTCCTACCTGTCTCCCCCAGCTCCAGGCACCAAGGCACAAGGAGTTTCAGCAATGTCCAGTACTAATACCTGGGTTTTGCAAACACTTACTAGCACACTTAGACGTAGACAAATGTGAAATCCCATCACAATCAATGGGTTACAAAAGGTAGTGGAAGCCCTTGTGTTGATATTTAAGCACAGGAATATTTGTGGGATGAGGACAGCCATTGTGTTTTTTTCTTCCTCAAGGAGGAATATAATTATTCCTATTTGAAACACTTTTCCTTGACATTAAAAATTGTTCCTGTTGACCCCTGCCCCTTGGGAAAAAGAACTGCTTAAAAGCTGGAATGAGCTACTGAGCCAAGACCAGGGCTTACGCACTCTGGTTCCTGCCGCTGAAGCAGAATGTGCGGTCAGTCCATGGAGCTATCTGCCACCAGGTTTCATAAACACAAAATGAACAGCTTATATTTGTGAGGCCTCTGAAGCAAATCTCAAATGAGAGCCTTTTGAAAAAAACACTGAGGAGAAGCTCAATGCCAAAATATGCCAATAAATAGTCTTTTAAAATGAGGTAAAAGAAAAAGTGAACTAGAAAGGTGAGTCCCACCTAGGAACCTCCATCGGTGAAGAGCTTCAGTACTTGGCTGCACAAGGCCCTGAGAAACCTCATTGCACTTTGTAGTTATCCTGGCCTCAGGCAGGACATGGACTATCACCTCCAGACATCCTTTTCAAGCCAGACTTTTATTATGATTCTGTGAACGGGTCACAATATTTTATGTTTCGTAATAGAGCTAGACTTGACTACTTCATGCTCTGATTTTTTCCCTTTTATTTTCTTCACTAAGGTCATTGCCTTCCTTTTCCCATATTTTTCAGTTAAATCTTGGACATAAATCCACCCTCTTTCACAAAGGTTGTACTTTCATTTGTTTCATTTGTAAAGGAATAATTTGCCCTTATTCCTTTAAAATGTAGAATTATCCTTACTCAAACAGGCATTGTCCTGTGGTACAGTAGCCTTGACTTTATGGACACTAACTTTGGCTTGGGCAGACTCACCGTCAGACTGGTGAGACAGC
>VYZW01051350.1:0-17155 GCA_013401315.1 Balaeniceps rex
TTGGGGGGGGGTTGGGGGGGTGTTAGGGGGGGCCCAACCCCCCCCCCTCCAGCCCATCCTGCACCCCCATCCCTGCCAGGCTGCTCTTGGGTTTGGTGAAAGGGGATGTGGCAGCCCCCAGGGACACTGCTCACCATCCTCCCCCTCCCCAAGTCCTGCTCTGCTCCCACAGCAGAGGTGGGGGAACATGGAGCAGGGAGGGGGCAGGAGGAGAGGAGACATTATGGGGGGGAACACGAGTGTCCATCAGTCCATGGCGCCGTGCAGCGGCCAGTCCTGGCCGGTGTCATGGGGGCTCGGTGGTCCCTGTCCCACTGCTCCATCCTGCTCCGGCTGTCCTGCTCGGGGACAAAGTGGGGACAGTCAGTGCGGGGACAGAGCTGGGTCCCTCCGGGGTGGTGGGACAAGGATGGAGCCCCCCGGTGCTGGCACAGACAAGGTGCCAGCGGTACTCACCGGCCGCGGCGGGTTAGGTGAGCACCTCGGCCTGGCTGCCCGCGCCTGCCTGCACCTGACTGTAGATGGTGGCGGGGTGGTCTTGCTGCTTGGGACCAGAAAACAGGGAGAACCCCCCTGAGCCGCCAGCCCTTTGGCAGGATCGCGGCTGCTCCCCAGCCGGGACAAGCCCCCAGGGACATGGTGGCCCTGGAAAGTGCCCTTCAATGTCCCCTCGTGGCACCTCCCTGTCCACCCCTGGTGAAGCACGAGGAGCTTCGGAGCGATGCCGGGAGCCGCTTCCAGGGTGATGGGGCTGAGGAAGGTGCTGTGTCCCCTCGGCTCAGGGGACTTCAGGGACAGGGAGGGACCCTCAGCCACAGTGCCTGGAGGGAAGGGCTGGAAGCTGGAGCCCAGCCCCGGCATGAGCCGAATTTGGCCCCTGCAGCCTCACCAGCTCATCTGCCTCTGGGGGGGTTCTCTGGATCTCAGCATACGATGGCTCCAGCGGAGCATCCTCGCTGGAGCAGGAGGCGAGGGCAGCTATGGAGAGAGGAACAGGCGGGGATGAGCTGAGGGGTGCTGGGGGGGAGCCGGGATGCGGGGAAGGGGGGGATGGAGCCGCCCTGGTCCAGGCAGGGCAGGCAGGGGTGCGCAGGTAGAGCCCCAGCGAAGGAAAAAGTCAGTTTCCTCTTTCCCAGCTCTGTTTGCTGAGCGATCCCAGCTGTGAGGACACAGCCTTGACCTGGCAGCACCCACCTCCCTTGGCTGCTTTCTTCCTCCTCTTCTTCCTCCACAGCCAGACAATGCTGAGCAGGGCTCCTGTGCCCGCGGCCAGTGGCACCAGGCCCACGTGCTGCCTCTGCGAGCCATGCATCTCTGTGGAGATAAGCCATGGTGGGTGCCAGGACCCCCTGGCTGGGTGGGACCAGGTGCCGGGGGGGGGTTTACCCTGCTGCCAGCACAGGCTGTCCAGGTGGATGGAGACGCTCTGCTCCTGGATGGGATTTTGGGCCACACAGGTGTAGCTGGAGTTGAAGGCGCCGGTGGGCACGGCCAGGCACAGCACGTGGCCATCCTCGCAGAGCTGTCCCCATGGCGTCCCGAGGGAGCTGCCGAGCTGCCAGGCAGCCTCAGCATCGCTGCCGGCCGGCACCCAGCACCGCAGTGTGACATTGCACCCTTGGGCGGTGAGGGAGAGCAGCCGGTGCTGGATCTCCGGCACTGGCACCGGCCCTGTTTAAGGTGCAAACAAACCCTGTCACAGGACCTAGCCTGCCCGGGGACACCCCGAGGACACCCTTGGTCACCCAGGGAGGGCAAGGTGGGCTGGAGGGGCAGCGAGAGGGCGTGGGAAGGGGAAGCACAGGTGGGGGTGGATTGCAGTTAGTCATAAACCCAGGAAAATCCCATGACAGATGCTCAGCAGCAAGAGCAATTTCTCTTCCCCTTTCCCGGGTGCTAATAACTCCGGGTGCAGAAGGGTTTTATCGCCTCTCCTGCGGGCTGGTCCCGCCGGGGCTGTAAAACCATCTCCACCATCTGCCACTTTGCAGCCGCTCACCGTAGACAGAGAGGCTGAAGGACTGATCCTCCACCAGCGCTGGGTGCAGTTTAATCCGAGCCCCGTAGACCCCACTGTCGCCCCGCTCCAGGGCCCTGATCTTCAGCGCCGTCTTGTTGAACATCTCCAGCCGGTCCTTGAACCGGTCCTTGGGATCTGGGCGCTCGAAGCCGCTGGGGCCGAACTCTGCCACTTGAATGGTGGCACCGGCACCGTCTGAAAAGCTCCACTCGATCTCCTTCACCGTCTTGTTGGGGGGCAGAGCCGGGGAGAGCAGCACGGATCCCCCCAGGACACCGTTCACCTGCTGGGGCTGGGCGGCCACAGCACCTGGCCAGGACAGGGATAGTCTAGAGGATGGAGACCTCCAGCAGACCCCCCGTTCCTGCCCACAGCCCCCACCCAGGTTACCCGTGGGCATCTGCCCGCCCGTGCCTTTGTCATGCGAGCACGCGCCCGCCTGAGATGATTCATTTAATCCTACACCCATCACCTCCCCTGCCAGCATCCCCAGCAGCCGGGTACCACGCGTGGCGATGGGCATCCCCCGGGCTGGGGGGATGCTGGGTGCTTGCAGTGCCTTCCCAGCATCGTCCTGTGTTGTCCTGGTGTCACCCCACGCTGTGCATGGGTCATTCCCACAACGGGGACCAGCCAGGGCTTCACGGAGAGGATGGGGATGCTCTCCCCACCATGCCTGCGCCCAAGTGGGGCTCAAACCAGGGCAGGTTTGAGGTTAAACCTTCAGGAAATGTCCCCACGGGTCCTGGTGGGGACAGGGACCCCCCATCCGGGGCTGTGGGGCAGCTCAGTGCTGAGCTTTTGGGGTGCAGCCTCCCTATTCCTGGGGTGACAGCGAGATGCTCCCAGCAGCAGAGCTGCCCACGCTGCAGGACGTGGCTCCGAGATGCTAAATGCTGTGAGAAGCCGATGCAGCTTCCCCCAGGTGGGGGATGGACGGACAGACGGCCGTATCCCCACGCCGCAGGGCCCGTCCCGCACCCCAGCTCACAGGCTGCTTCCTGCGCGCTTCGGGGCCGGCTCTGCCCTCTTCCCCCGCTCTCTGCAGCTGCTTTGGTTTGCAAAGCGAGGCGAGCAGAACCGCACGGCTGGCCTGTAGCCAGCAAACTGCAAGCACCGGCGCAGCGTTGGGGGGTTCATCGCCCCATCACACAAGCACGGCTCTGGAACCCCCCTGGTTCAGGGGATGCACTCCCCCGGGAGCGGAGCGGGGGGATTCATCTGGGTACCGCTGTGTCGGGTGCTGGCAGGATGCTGCACTCAGTTCAGCAGCCGTGCGCAGTGATGGGGACGAAGACCACAGCACCGCCGTGTCCCAGCCGTCCCCAGGGCACCCAGCCGGGTGGTGGTTACACGCCAGGCAGCACCCAGCCCCTGCCCACTCATTGCACCCATCCCCATCGAGTGTTTTCCAGGTGCCCCCAACGGCTGCAGGATGCAACCCCCCCCGAGGAAGCAGGTACATAGTGGTGATGCTGTGGCACGGCCAGAGCAGCCTGGGGCCAAGACACCCTTTGGCCTCCCTCCTTGGAGAAACACGCAGGCAAACAAAGGGGGGACATTGCTCCTCCTTGCCTTCCTCCGTAACTCGCCAAAATTAATTTTCCCTTTTCCTATTGCTGGTTGGCCGAGCCGAGTGTGCCCAGCAGCAGCCACGGAGCAGAAGGAGCAAACAGCCCCAGGCGCTGGCCCCGGGGTCTCAGCCCTGCCGGGGACCATAAACCTCTCAGGAGTTGATTTATGCCGGCAGTAAAGTGAGGAGGGGAGGCTAAGCAATGCCCTGCATCGTTTCCCCCATCAGCTACAAGCAAGCAGCCCTGGCTTGCCCCAGCTCACCCCCCCAAGGAACTGCTGGTGCCCTGGTGCATTGTTCCCGGCTCCTTCACAGAGGGAAATCCTCTTCTCAGCCCTAATATTTCACGTATTTTCTAAACTCCCAGGGCTAGTGTTCATTTTGCAACTGGGACCCAACGCTCCCCAGCTCTCTCCCACTGCCACCCAGTCGCTAATAAATGGGAGTCACTAATAAATGGGGGTTGCAGGTCCTCCCCTCCTGCTTACCTGCCACCATGAGGAGCGGGGCCAGCAGCCAGGGAATGTGGGGACGTGGGCGGCCGGGTGACATCCCCATCGCTTCAACAGCTGCGAGCTCAAAGCCTTGATCTCAGCTTTATGTATCAGCTTGGAGGGAGTGAACATGCAAATCTACCCACGTACAGCAACGCACCTTCCCAGGGGAGTGGTGATGCAAGGACACCATGGGGACACCACAGGGATGTCACCGAGCTCCAGAGCCCCAGCCGGTATGGCCCAGCCATGGCTTGGGGGTGGTGGGATCTCTCCCTCCTGCTGCACCAAGGGTTTGGTGCCAGTCCCCAAAGCCCCCAGGTTGGTGCCTGCTGCCCAGCCCTTGTTTTCCCCCTGGGAACCAGGTGAAATAAATAAAGGAAGGAGCTGGATTCTGCCTGTTGCTGCCTGCTGCTGCCTGCTGTTGGGTAAATAACACCAGCTGGGCTGGCTGCCTGCATGGAGCCCACCATACCCGGGATAAGCCCTTGGTCCCCACCGTGGGGCCAAGCTGAGGTGGCTGCTCCTCCCGAGGAGAGTTTGCCTGGCTTTAAATCGAGGGGAGGAGGTCCCTGTCGGCTTGGGAATGTCCTGGTTGGGCTCCCAGCGCCCGCAATGTCCTGTCCCTGCACCCAGGATGTCCCGTCCCTGCCCTGAGGTTGTGTTTCCCACTGGGAAACACATGGGCCGGTTTCTCCCCATGAGCAGCAAAGTCTTTGCCTGAGCAGCTTTCGCTGAACCAGAATGCCCACAGCAGCAGCAGGAGACGTGTAAAAGAAGAGCAGGTCCCTGGGGACAGCCCAGCCCTGTCCCCACGGTGGCTGTCGTCCCTCGGGGCTCCTGCCGTGTCCTGGCTGCGATGGAGAGTTGGGCTGCGGGAGCCCCCCGGGTTTTGGGGGGATGTGGGGGACCGGGCTGGCCCCAGGCAGCACAGGGACCACGAGCAGAGGTCACGCCGCTGCTGCTGCTGCCATTCCAAAAACGGAAGCGAGAGGCAGCTGCGCCCCCACCTTGCGCACGGCGGCTGGGCTGGGGTTTCTCGGGGTGCAGCCCCGAACCTGGGCGGTTTGCACAGCCCCGGGATGCTTTTACTGCAACGGCTCCGTGTGCGATGCACAGAGAGAAACAGGCGTGCACGTGTGCACATGTACATGCATGCACACACATGGACGCACACGCATGTACATGCGTACCCATGCGTGCCCACTCCACTGCCAGCTCTCCCCTGTGATCTCACCAACATTTATTTGCTGTTTTTACAATGGCGGGAGGTCTGGCCAAGCGAGGGGCCCCGTGACAGTAGGTGCTGGACACACAGGCAGTGAGACCCCCCCTCCGTCGCAACGGTGCACAGGCTACACGGGCAACAGCTATGGCGAGGGGCAAGGGGGGGTGCTTCTCAGTGGATCTGCATGGGCGACGGTCCCTTCTGCATCCCTCTGTGGCCCTGGAGATGCCACCCGGGTCCGCTCCAGTGGAGCCACGTGGGACAGGGCTGGGGGGGACACCCCGGTGTCCCCCCCTCCCCGAGTCTCTGTGGCAGCAGCGAAGCGGGTGGGCAGGTCCAAGCCGTGTGGGCATCTCCCCACAGCAGGTCCCTGCGAGGCCCCGGGGGGAGCTGGAGGCTGGGGGGGGGCTGGGAAGGGGCTGGGGGTGGGGGGGTCAATCTGCCCCAGGGGGGTCTCATCCTGGACCCGCAGTGCCATGCCGAAGTGGCATGGCCCGGCTGGCACCTGGATGTGCCCCTGCCCTCCCCAGTGCCCCCAGTCCCGGCCAAGCCCAGCAGTGGCAGCACGTGGGAGGTGAATCCTGGGGTCCCCCCCATCCCGGAGCATTCCAGGGCATCCAGGAACCATGGAAGGTCCCCCAGCTTTGCCGCCGCTGCTGCTCATCTCTGCCTCGGTCCGGGATCCCACTCCCCAAACAGTCTCGGAGGGCGTCAGACAAGGAGGTTGGAGAGAAACCGGAGGTGAGGGGGGGAAAGCGTCCGTCTGGCTATCGCCCCGAGATGGTGCCTCCCATCCCCGGAGCCGAAACGGGGGCTGGAGGGTTCAGATTTGGCACACAACGCACTTTACAGCCCTTCCGGGAAATCCCAATGCTCCGGCTCTGCGGGTGCCTGCAGGAGAGAGGAGCCCTTCAGCCTCCGCAGGGTGCGGCAACGGAGGTTGGAGGGGTCCCCACATGCAGTCCCCCCTTTTGGGGGCAGCTCCCCCGCACCTGAGGGCCTATGTCACCTCCTCGGCCGTGTCCTCTGGCGCCTGGCGGATCTGCTCGTAGACGGTGGTGACTGGTGCTTTCTGCGGCGGGCTCCGCTCCTGGTTATTTTCAGGGTGACCAAGGCCCTGCAGCAGAAATTGGCAGGGCTGGTGAGGGACCCGCCAGCCCTGCTCCCCTCCCCGGCCCCGGGGAGTCCCTGCAGGATGCTCTGCCCTGGCACGGAGCCCAGCCTGCACCCATGGGTGGTCTGTGGGGCTGGGACCCCGCTGCGGCTGGGACCCTGATGTGGGCAGGACCCCCAGTGTGGGCAGCCTGGTGTGGCTGGGATCCCCAGTGTTGTCATGGCCCCAGTGTGGCCGGGACCCCCAGCGTGGCCAGGACCCCCAGCGTGGCCAGGACACCCTCGTGTGGCCGGGACCCCCACTGTCGTTGGGACCCCAGTGTGACTGTGACCCTGGCATGGTCAGGACTCCCAGTTTGGCCAGGACCCCCAGTGTGGCTGGGAGCCCCAGTGTTGCCGTCCCAGCCACGGGAGTTGTTGGGACTCCAGCATGGCCAGGAGTCCAGTGTGGCCATGACCTGGGTGTGGCCGGGACCCCCATGTGCCCAGGCCCCCAACATGGCTGTGACCCCAGTGCGGCCGGGACCCCCAGCGTGGCTGGGAGCCCCCGGCACAACCCTCCCCAGGTGGCAGCCCCCAGACCCCCGGGGGCCTCACCTGGTCATTACCTTCCGGCGGGCTCCGGCGCACGATCTCGGCGTACTGGGGGTCAGAGGGGCTCTCCTCAGCGGGCACCGTGGGGGTGGCAGCTGCAGGGGAGCAGGGCATCAGGGGCGGCCGGGAAACATCACCCCACCACTCCCCCAGCCCTCCCAAAGCTGTGCCAGCTCTCGGGGGGGGCTTCACTTGCCTGGGTCTGCTGCCTTCTCGCTGTTCATCCGCCAGCACCAGAAGGCTCCCCCCAAGCTCACCGCCAGCAGGATGAGGGTCAGGACGATGTACCCCGACTTTGAGAAGGACGTCTGTCCCCCTGGGAGGGCAGAGAGAGGCGCTGAGTGGTGCCAACCTCCCCCCCCAGGGACTGAGCCCACCCTGTGCCAAGCCAGCCAGCTGGTGTCAGACCCCCGAGCATGCTTGGGGCGAGGGTCTCACCCCCACTTTGGCAGATGGCTTGCAGGTCGAAGAGGACGACCTTCTGGTCGACAGGGTTGCTGACGGTGCAGGCGTAGGTGACGTTGGTGGCGGTGGGTGGCAGGGCCAGCCGTAGGGTGGTCCCATCCGGAGAGAGCTGGTGGCGGTTGGAGGTCAGGTCCTGGATGATGTTGTCCCTCTTCCAGGTGACGTTGACAGCGCCTTTGCCAGCACCCTGGCACTGCAGCGTCAGGTTGCACCACTCCAGGGTGCTGGCCAGGAGCTGGCTGCGGGTCCGGGGGCTTGGCACCAACTCTGCGTCCAATGGGGGGCACGGATCAGTGCGGGACGGCAGGGACTTCTCCACCCTGCTCATCCCCACCATCGCGCTTGTCCCCAGCGGGGCACGGCACGGCCACCTCAGGGACCCCTGGGGTGACAGGATTTGGCCTTTTGCAGAGATTGAGGGGCTGCAGGCAATGGGCTGCAAAGGTCGGGGTCTAACCTAACCCTGGTAAACCCCATCATTGCTCCATGCCTCAGTTTCCCCACCTGTAAAAGGGTTAGGACTCGCACTCGGGGCTTTCTATTTTTGCCCCCAGCGCCTCTGCCAAACTCCAGCATGCAGCCGCTCACCATAGACAGAGAGGCTGAAGGACTGATCCTCCACCAGCGCCGGGTGCAGTTTAATCCGAGCCCCGTAGACCCCGCTGTCGCCCCGCTCCAGGGCCCTGATCTTCAGCGCCGTCTTGTTGAACATCTCCAGCCGGTCCTTGAACCGGTCCTTGGGATCTGGGCGCTCGAAGCCGCTGGGGCCGAACTCTGCCACTTGAATGGTGGCACCGGCACCGTCTGAAAAGCTCCACTCGATCTCCTTCACCGTCTTGTTGGGGGGCAGAGCCGGGGAGAGCAGCACGGACTCCCCCAGGATGCCATTCACCTGCTGGGGCTGTGCCCGGGCTTGGCCAAAGAGGAGCTCTGTGGACAAGGCAGAAAGTCACTGGGCATGCACGGACAAGACGGGGGCAGCGGGGACAAGACAGGGACAGAAGGACCCTCGGGGACGGGTCCCTTTTCAAGGGGAAGAAGCAGCATCTCCCTGCCCTGACACAGCCGCCTGGTCTCCTCTCCGCCGCCGGTCCCTCTCTGGGCTGGGGCTGGGGACGCCTTCCCCCAAAGACCCCGTATCCCGATGGAGCCGCCTCCTGCTCCGGCAGGGAGGGAAGGATGCCGGGATTGGAGACTGGTTGCCAAAAAAAATAAAGCATCTACTGGTTCAGATGCAGGTGCCCCATCTGAACGCTGCCATCCCCGGGGCTGCAGCCGGGCTCTCACCAGAACAACGCTCCAACAGAGTCTGGGAGGAGTTCCCAGCCAGCATCTGCAAAACCTCATTGTCCGCCTTAAAACGCACCTCGGCCAAGATGCCTACGAAAGATCGACAAGGGTTAAGGTGATGGGGGAGAGCGGGGATAGCTGCAGGGGTCCCTGCACGGTGGGGATGCTGGACCCAGGAGGGATGGAGACACCTCCGAGACACAGGACCAGGGCGATTCCCGCGGGGATGGAGTTTGCTGCCTCCATCCCGGGCAGCTCCCCCAGCCCGAGGGGCAGGTTTCAGCCCCTCCATCTGAGCCTCCACCATGGTTTTTTTTTCGGCAGCATCGACAGCTCTCTGCAAAATCATGCCGGGAGCTGCTCGGCACCACCTCCCTCGCTCCTGGCAGCTCCCGCCTACCTACAAGCTGTCGCCTCTGCTGCTGGCCCCGGCCCCCACAGCCCCCCACGCCCCTCTGCCACTGGGATAACAGCCTCCCCTTCTCCCTGTCCTTGTCCCACGCGGGGACTGAGATGCCCGGCCGTTGGGACGGCGAGGTCAGGGCGAGCGGCTTTGCCCCCATCCCGCCTGGGATGGGACCCCACGATGGCCGGGGTGACAGGTCCCGCATCACCTCGGTGCACCCCCCTGCCACCTCCCCTCCTCTCCCTCAGCCTGCGGAGCAGATGCGCCTGTATATTAAAGCAGATTAAACACAGACATCCGAGTGTTTACTTGGTATAAAACCCTCCAGCAGCCCCAAATTACAAGCTGCTTCTGCTTTGCTTTGTAAGAAGTGCTCCACATCACTGGAGCTTTTGTTGCTCTGATCCTGCTTATCCCAGGCTTGATTCCCGTTCTTCCAGCCAAATCTTAAACCCGACCAAATTCCTGACACCTCCCCAGGTGACTGTGAAGTTTTCGGGGCCTCGTGAAACCGCCCCGGCTGCGGGCACTGTCACCGCGCGGCTCTTGCCGAGCCCGGAGGGAGGATGCTGAGCCCGTGGGTGGGAGCGGGGGGACGTGGGGGGATCAGTGGGATGCTGAGGGAGAAGCTGGGGGTCCTGAAGCACGGGGTTTGGGGTGCAGGGGGGGACAGGAGGGGACAGCCACCACCCCGAGTGGCAGAAAGGAGCTGGGGGGGCTCTGCAGAACCTCGTCGGGCTTCTTACGGATGAGCTCGGGCAGGTGCTCTTCCCCATCCCTCACTGCAGCCATGTGAAGGCTGGAGGTGCACGTGTGCCCCGTCTGCCCACTGTTCGTCTGTCCATCTGTCAGTTGGCCGTGCCTCCACAGCGGTGCTGCCCACTGTGTTTAAACCAGGGGCTGCTCACACAGGGCACTGCACAGGCAGCAGAACAGGCAGCAGCACGGGCAGCAACACGGGCACCCTCCCGGCGTTTTCCACCCTCCCGCCACACATCCGCTGGCCGTGGCTCTCTGGGGGGGGTCCCCACCATCTGCCCCCACGCTATTGTACGAGCGGCTGAAGGAAATGACGGCTGGGAAAAGCTGGCTGGTGCCAGGCCTCTGCCGAGCACAGCCACCGCCTCACCTCCCCTGCATCCTCCCGGCTCATCCTGTTTACCCCGGGATTTGGGGAACCCAAGTCACCACAGCCCCGACCCCGTGGCAGGATCCGGCGGGCGAGGGAGGGGGATAAACACGTTGATGCTTGATGCATCGCGATGCATTTGGCACCCGGATTAGTCCAACTCGGGTCTCAATCCAACCCTAAAAAACAGAGCTACGGGGCTGATTTTAGCCCAGGGTTTATCCACCACGAGCCCAGGGCTTGCTCTTTCTCATCACTTCCCCCCCCCCACCCCCGCTACACTCTGATATAAAATAATTTTGATCAAAGAAAGCAACTGGAAAACTCCGAAGCATCATTAACAGCCTATTTTCCATCTAGCTGGGTCAGATATTTGTCATCAGCGTGGCAGAGTTGGCACCTTGTGCCACAGCCCTCCTGCCGATGGCCGGCGACAGCCCGTCTTGCTCGTGAAGCCAATTAATCGTTAGGAAGATACCCCCCCGCCCCCAGCTAATCTGCCTGTACTATTAGATGCTTTCTGTAGGAATTGGAGGTTTTATGGGAATTATTAAATGTGTGGATTAGCACCCTGGGAATTAAGGGGATTCCTCGCTCCTGCTTTACGTAAGGAGCCGCTTCGCAGTCGGATCCGGCACAGCCCCGGGGGGTTAAAGGGCTCCATGGGGCGACAACGGCACCCAGCAGAAGCCACGTTAGGGGTGAGGGGACCTTTGCGGGGGCATGGAGCTGGGGGGTCTGCAGCTGCTCGGCCACCCCCTCGTTACAAAACCTCTCGTTAAGGCTGGACCGCTGAGCCAGCGTTCCAGAAACTATCTCGTGCCCGGCTGGGAGCGCGGAGGGATGGAGGGGCAGCGTTGGGGTGGGCTGCAATCAGCCGGCAGCAGGCAGGGAGAAGGAAGGATGGGGTCAGCATCCCTGCCTGCAGCCCACCCTGCTGCCAGCTCCCTGCCACGAGGCTCCCGCGGGATGAAGGCTCGGCGGCGGCCGCCCACGCACTCACCTGGCCCGAGGCCGAGCAACACCAAGAGCAGCGAGGGCAGCCGGGCTTTGCTCCTGGCCAATTCCCCCTCCATTTCTCCTCCTCGGCTCTTCGTGTGGCTCAGTGGGCAGAGTCAGCGGCAGGAGAGACGGGGAGGAGCAAAGCCGCCTCTCGCTGCAACCCATAGGAAGCCGTGCATCGCAAGGCACATCCAGCTTATTAATTAAGTCGCCAGAAATGATTAGGTGGCTGGGGGAAGCGCGCAGGACCCGCCAAGGATGGGAGGGGCTGCAGGTGACCCCGACCCTGCGGCATCCCTCATCAGCTCGGTTTGGTGCCCGGATTAACGCTGGCGATGCTCGGGACAGCCCTGCCAGGACTCCCGCTGGCCCTGGGGATGACCAAAGCAAAGTTGAAATTGGGCTTCCCAATCTCAAGAGCACTTCCCCGGTAAAACCCAGGCAGCAGGAGCATCCTGGAGCTGGGTGGTGGGAGCACCCCCAGCTCTGCTCCCAGGGGGGAGGTGCAGGGGTGCCCGAGCACCCTTGGGTGCACAAAACAGCACGGGAGGGGGTGTCCCCGAGCAGATGCGAGGTCTTGGCTGAATCACAGGGGACGCACCTGGGGAATAGATGCCCTGGCAGGGTCCGGCCGTAGTGCCGAGGCAGCTATGGACCTGCCAAACTGTCCCCACGGGCCCCCGCGGTCCCTGACGCACTTCTCCCACCTCAGGGGGCTGCAGAAAAGCCCCCCTGAGCCCTCCCAGCCACGATTTACAAGTCCTGAGTTGCTGCGGGGGCCGTGGCTGGAAGGAAGCACTTTCCATTAGCAGCACAGAAAGCTTATTTTTTATTTAAAACCTCCAGCAACTCGAAGTGAAAAACAGGGAGGGGGAAAGCAGCCTCCGCAGCAGGGCTGCTCTCCCTGCAGCAGGACAGAGCAGCGGGGATGGCGTTCGCCACTCCACACCTATGAGCAAAATCATTAACCTGCACCCAGGGGAGTATTAACGCCAGCCCTTCTCCTGGGGCACCTTCAAACGAGGATCCTCAAAGTGCTGGGGAAACTGAGGCTGGTCTGGGGAGGGACAGGAGCTGTTTATGGCCACTGAATGCCCCAAAACTGCCCATCAGGGTCCCCCCGAGGGGAGCAGGCAGCCGAGCCAGGGGCTGGACACGTGCCCGCTCTGCCAGTTCCTCCCACGCCTCTCGAGGGCAGAGGGGAAATGAAAGTTGCTGAATTGAAATTTCCAGCTAACAGGGAAAACCAGCTGGCCCTCCGAGAGCCAAGGAAGAGGAGAACAACGCAGCCGGATGGCACGAAGGCCATCATCCGGATGGAGAGGGGGCTCCGCAGCAGGTGCTCGCCAGGGTTGACACCGGCTCTTGCGCAAGGCAGGGGCTTCCTCCTCCCAAATCCTCCTGCCTGCGAGCTGGCGCTGAGGGGTTTCGTAGGCTGGGACATCCCCGGTGAGGTGAAGCATTGCTGTGCCGGACAACCCCCACGGTCCCTGTGGGATAGGGAGACGGGCAGCATCTCACCAGGGCTTGTCTGATCGGGTAGGCTGAAGGTGTCGGGTGCTGACTCAGGACTTTGGGAAACACGAAGCAGAGCTGCTGGGTCTGTCACTCCCCCACCATCACGCTGGGAAATGCTGCCGGCTCAGTCCTCTGCGGGGATGTCGGGGTGTCCATGGGACCCAGGGGAAAGACACGGGATCAGTCCCAAGGTCGTCATTCCTGCTGGCATGTGCCCCTGCCAGAGCCGCTGCCTGTGGCTGGAACCATCCAGCCACGGGAATGGGCTGCGGTTCTTGGCACACGCACATGATGGTGAGGGATGTCCCCGGGTCACAGGAAGCCAGCCCAAAGGGGCAGCGGCAATGCAAAGCGCAGCGTTGGTGAAGGCGGGCGTGGAGGTCTGAGCCGTCACTACGTCCCTCTTCGTCAGGGATGGTGCTGCAGAGGGACTTCTAGAAACTCCAGCGTGGCGGTGGAGGCTGCCAGGAGCACCACTGCAGCCACCACGGTCCAGCAGCCGGGCCTGATGCCGTCCCCTGTGATGGGGAAAGGACCGCAGTGAGGGGATGCCCGGCTGCTACAACAGCCCTTTGCAGGGCAGGAGGGAGATCATGGGTGCCTGGAGATACCAGCAGACCCCTGCAAGACCCTCGCCCTCCCCTCTGATCCCTCCATGCCACCCTCAGCTCTGCTCCAGCACATGCTGGCCAGGTCTATGGATCGGTTCCTCTCCTCCAGGGCATGCCAGGGCCTGCAGGCGAGGGTGGTGTGGAGGGAGCCGGGCTGCACCCTAATGTGGAGCGCCCTGCTGCAGAGGGGATGCACCCTGACACCCCCCAGCTCCCCCTGGGGTTTCATCCAGGTGACAGTGTCTCCGGTCCCGCTGGGTACCGGAGGTAGCAGCACGTGGGGCTCTCTGAAAGCAGCCAGCTCTGGATTTCAGGGTCCGGCAGCAGCTCTGCAATGGGAGCAGATTACACACACCAGCAAAAGCAGATCCTCCCTGCTGCCCTCCTGTCCTGGGGGGCTCAGGGGAGACCCAAAGGTTGGGCAGAGGCTGGGAGCAGCTGGGACATGGCCCAACAAGCACCGTGGCCGCGGGGAGCAGCCGCATGCACCGTGCTGCAGCCGGCTGCCAGAGCCAATTAGCTGAAGCCCGGCATGGCCGCAGCGTGTCAGATCCGAGAGGCTGGGAAACGGCATGGGGAACTCAGAGCCGGAGCTGCCTACGTGCTCACCGCCTCGGCTCGGCAGCTGCTGTTTGGCGGGTGAGGAGCAGTGAGCGCCTGCGTGCTGCGTGGGGGGAGAGCGGGGCCCCGGCGTGCAGCCGGCAGCCTGGTGTGCGGCCGATGCCAAGCAGCGCTGAGGCCTGGGCGGGCGGGGTCAGGGACCGCGCTCGTTCACAGCCAGGAAAACCACATACTTTGCTAATAGCTCAGCTCGACGTGACTGTAAATCGTCACTTTGCACACAGGGAGGGAGGGGGACACGGGGGAGAATCTGTTCCCAGGGCTGAAAACATCCCAACTGCGCTAGCAGAGGGGCCACGCATACTGGTGTTTAGTGCCGAAACTAAAGAATTTCTGCAACTCCATCCCCCGCTTTGCAATCACCCACCGGAGACAGAGAGGCTGAAGGACTGATCCTCCACCAGCGCTGGGTGCAGTTTAATCCGAGCCCCATAGACCCCGCTGTCGCCCTGCTCCAGGGCCCTGATCTTCAGCGCTGTCTTGTTGAACATCTCCAGCCGGTCCTTGAACCGGTCCTTGGGATCTGGGCGCTCGAAACCACTGGGCACCGGCGCTGTCTGAAAAGCTCCACTCGATCTCCTTCACCATCTTCTTTGGAGGCAGAGCTGGGGAGAGCAGCACAGACCCCCCCAGGACACCGGTCACCTGCTGGGGCTGTGCCCAGGCTTGGGGTAATCGAGCATCAGACAAACAGGGCGCAGAAGAGAAGTTAAGGGAGGTCCCGGGAGCCCGTTGCCCCGTCCCTTACCCTAGGGCTGCAGGCACAGGGCGATGGGGGACCCCAAAACCACCCGCAGTGGGGGATCTGGCTGCTGGGACAGAAGCTGGCTGCAGCCTGGTGGATGGTGGGACGCTGCGGCTGACCTGAGCCCCCCGTCCCTGGCCATCTTGCAGACACCTCCGCTCTCGCCCTTCACCCACCTGCAAAGCCGACGGCTGCAGCCAGCAAAGCGACCCCAAAAAGGCAGACGTGGTGCCTGCCCATCCTCGACCCTCACTGCCTTCTTGCACAGCAGCAAATGAAAGTGCAAAGCTGGGGGGTTCTGCATTCACATCCCGGCGTCTATAAACAGCAACCCCGCCACAATTTCACACCTTGCTCATCTCTGCCAGCCCACAGCTTGGCAAGCCCTTGCTTCACCTCCTGCCTCGCAACCTGTGCCGCTTTCCTGTTAGCAGGGTGAGAGTGACAAGGAGGGGACGCTGCATTACCACCTGCCATCCCCCCCCCGCCACCGTGCCCCCCAGGCACAGCCCCTGCCAGACAGGGAAGGAGGGAGTGGCAACTCAGGCTGAGAAGTGACACCCCTGCACCAGAACCGGGGGACCCCCGTGGCTCTGGGGGTGCCAGCTGGTGTCACCCCCCTCAGCCAGACCTCAGCAGAGCGGTGAGCAAGGGGATCCTGCACATCGGCGCCCACTTCTCTTTGTCCCCATCACTGTCACAGCGGTGATGACAAAGTCTGCTCGGAGCACGGGCTCGGCTCAGCCCTGCGAGCAGCATCGTCTCCTGGGGGGACGGCTCAGGGCCGGATCCAGCCCTCCTTGCCCACCATCCCCCAGCCTCTCCCGTCTTTCAGGCAGCCACATTCAGGCCACCCGGCATCATCTCGCAGATGTTGGACCCTGGCCAGCGGTGCCGGCAGCTGCCAGACTCTACACACCCCAGGCTCGGCTGGCAGGCGAGGAGCAGGAGCGGTGCCTGGCCAGGCTGCGCCCCTCGCTCCAGCTCCAGAAAAGGGTGTGAAAGCATCATGGCTGAGGCACAGCCGCTTATTTTCCTTGCCCAGCGCAGTCATTTCTCTCCCTGCAGGTGACAACCAGAGGATGGAGGGGTTCAGGGGTTTCCCCGCTGCTCCTGGTAAATTAGTTCCCCTGGATGAAGGATGCGCCCGTGTGGCCTTCCAGCAGAGGGAAGTGTGGCCTCAGGAAAGGACCCAGTGACAGTCACAGCTACTGGCCACCCGCCACAGACAGAAAATGTTATTTCGTAGGGATCTTGCAGGTCCCACAGGGCTGCACCAGCCCAAGGCCTTGCTTTCAGCCCCGACTCCATGGGATACCCCCGCCGCAGCCGCCCAGTTACCACCCTCCCCCAGCGCAGGGTTGGGATCCCACCCTGCACACCCGGGACTCACCGCCGGCACTGCCATCTCACACCCCTGGAGGACACTGACCCGTGCCCCCCCGCCAAGCCGACGCCAGCTCCTGTTTCCCTCCAGCACACGCTGGTGACTGAAAAACCACCATTTAAAACCAGGAGGGGCTCAGCAGGTAGCATAAACCGGGGGTGCCTGTGCCCCCTGCAGCCACAGCCGGGGCTGAGTCCCGATTTTGACCCTCTGTGAGGGGCAGAGGCAGCTGAACTCACAACAGTCAAGACCCTTTTGCTCCTCAGAAAAAGAGTTGCTGACACAGTTAAAGCACCAAGGGCTGCTGTGCGTAACTCCTGCACGCAGCAAGTGCCCCCGCCACGAAAGCACGTGTTGTGAAATAGGCCACTACTCCAGAAACACCTGCTAGAGGGGGCTGAGAATGCAGGGAAAAGAGAAATACAGCGTTTTATTATTTATCACCAACAGTTAAGGATAGATTCACTTTTACGGAGCACTCCCTCCTGGGGCCAGGCCAGCAGTAACGCTATTTGGCACTTTGCAAGTAGCATCTTCCCCAGGAAAACCCCACAGCACTCGGCAAACCCCGTCCCATCCCTCCCTGCCTGTTCCCATGGCTCCTGGGCGCGGGCCTGGCTGCTGCAGGTGGCTGTCAGGCTCAGCCGTGCCCCCTGGGCTGCCCTCGCCAGGGCTGAGCGGTGCTGCTCAGGGAGAAGACCCCCGCACTGCTCAGGGACAGGCATGTCAGGGTTCAGCCAGGGACAGAGGCTTGTGGGGGTGCGTGTGGGTGAGGCTGCAGATGGGGTGGGGGGGAAGGGGGCCTTGCTCTGGCTGCTGCCCTGCAGCCAGGCAGCAGAACAGGGTTATGGTGGTATCAGACCCCCCAGTACCCGCCAGCCTTGGGTCCCCCCAGCGGCCCCGGGCTGAGGCCCCAGCCCTGGCCCCTCAGCACTCCCCAGCCCTAGGCCCCCCCCACA
>VYZW01051352.1:6917-20525 GCA_013401315.1 Balaeniceps rex
GCTGGTTTGCCTTTACACAGTAGTGTAGACTGGGATGCAAAAAAATTTCCTTCCTCTCTGTGAATTGCTACTGCTGTCCATAATGTATATAGATTATTTTATTTCATAATATGCTTACCGTTGCATAATTCATGGTTCTTATCCTTATTTCAATAGCAGCAGTATTTCTCCAAGTACTTAAAATTTTAGTTTTCTCATCTGGATTTTTTTTAAGCTGTACCACAAAAAAAGGCATGAAATTATTTTACAGTAAGTCTTGTAGCTGAGATTTTTGGAAAATGAGGAATATGTATAGAGAGAAAACGTGACAACTTGTGAAGATTCACCCATAATAGCCTTTCCATTTACTGTCATGTAGAGATTGAAAAAAAACACCACCACTTCTCTCACTCTTGCCCTCCTGGTGGTGTTACAGTTAAACACTATATGCAAGTTTAAAAAATAAGCAATTTCTTGGCATAAGGTTTCCTTTATTTCAAAGCTATTGGGGGAAAAAAGCCTCAACATTTTTATTGGTTTGCGATATGGCTTAGGTGGACATTTTGTAAAACATATGAACCAATCAGAGTCATGCTAGGGCACAACATATGCTATGTTCTTGAACAAATGGAGAAAATATTGTGTAGGAATCAAAGTTTATTCATTATTTAATATTTCAACCAAATGAAGTATTTATAGGGTCTGTGACAGAATCTGGTGTTTCATACAGTGATACAAATACACATTAACTTCACTGAGACTAAAAGAATTTTTCCAGAATTGTGTTGATATCAGAGTGTTTAGTTTCTGGCTCTTCTAGTTATCAGGCTCTGTTTTATTATCTTTTTAGATTTTAATACTCTTCTTGTCATTCGGTAGTTGACTATCTTGCCTTAATTGCACCTTCTAAATACTGGCAGTTATTTATCTCTAGTATTGTATTAAAGGCCATTGTGCTGCTGAAAGTTTGACTTTGCAGGTAAGATATAAAACTGAAGTTTTATCACTCTTGTCTGCTAAAGATCTTACGACATTGTTTTGCAAGAATAATATGTTACCATCAGTTTCTTGTATAAACTGCAGTTAGCTTAATTACATTCTGCCTTCCTAAATTCCTTCTGTAGTGTCATTTTGATAAGACATTTTTCACTTTCTGTCTTAAAACTGTTGTGTAATACTGCTTTATGCTGTTAAACATCTGCTATATTCCACCCCAGTGGTGTCTGATTCACTGGTAGATAAAGTGATTGCTGTGTGCCTGATATATAAAACACTTTGGTCTCCTTTGGGATAAATATAAACGCATAGTGTTGTAACAAAACTGTAGTCGCCAAGGACTTTGTGGTTGTCACTATGTTGCAAGTTATAGCAATTGGGAACATCACAAGCAGCAGTGATGGAAAGGTAGAATCAGTTTTTAAATGCATCTGACTTTTTAAGCTAAAAGAATTTGTAGAAATAGGAATTATGACATACAGCTGAACAGCTGTTATCCCAGCTCTTAGAAGACATTGCTAGATTTCCAGACAATACTGATGCCTACCATTCCCCGGACACAAAATGACTGCGTGCTTCCTGAGAGAAGGAAGTGTCTTGAAGACCACGGAAAAAAAAGATCTGTCTAAATCCTCCTTCTTCAGCATACCTGAAATTTCCATGAGCAAACTGTATGCGGGGTGGTATACCCCCAAGTACTGCACTGGAAACTTCACGTTTTTCATAACTGCCACAATAACAGTGATACAGAAAGTGATTCAGTGGGATTACAGTTATCTTGGTAATAAAAGGCAAAGATATTACAAGATGTTTGTTTGTCTTTGATTTTTGCAAGTACTCCTCTCCATGGTTTTTAGAGAAGAATTTCTCCAAAACTCTCCACTCTAATGCTTGCAGTATTGTCCCTTAGATAAAAGTACCAAGAAAACTCTACTCAGAAAACTTGACAGAAAATTTCCTCCAACATTAGCCAATACTTGTGGTTTTGTGTGTGTTTTCTTTTGTCTTTCTCTGTCAGTTTTCTTTCTCACAAGTGTCCATGAACCAAAGTAAAATTCACTCTTTTCCAAACAATTATAACTGTGGTTTTATAACTGTGGGGGTTTTTACGACAGTGAAGTGTTTATCACACAACACTATAAAACCAATTTTGTCTTGCTGTATAATCTGAAGAATTAGCCTTGTCTCAAAATACTCTTGAAAGCACAAAGACATATTTATCTTGTGTGTTTCAGGGGGAATGTGACACTTCTTAGTCCATTGGAATCCAAGTCACACTAGCATGCTGAAAAACATTTCTAGGTAAAAAATTACCTGTAAAATGACAAACAATTTAGGATACCTTAGGTGAGCAGGAATGACAACAACATAACTGGTTAGTGAGCAGGAAAACTGAACTACTTTATGAAAAACCTCTGCAATACAGTGTGATAAATCCATATAAAGTCTGCTACTTATCAGGATGTACAGTTCATAAATTCTATTGCTGCCTGTTGAAATTTTGAGCAGTCTTGCTACTGTTGTGTTTCAATTGTAATGAGATACTTAATTTCAGCTGCTTGAGTAAATATTCTATCTTTCTTAAATCAAATAATAAATTAATTTCAATGTGCCTGCAGACTCTGTAGCCTACAGTTTAGTCCTGGTAAAACTACATAGATATGCAATATAGTTATGGCTGTATAAAAGTATGTGTCAGATGGGATCCAAAGAGAAAATAATGATGGCTTATACAAGTAGTGGAATGTCAATGATACCAGGCCCCCCTATTAATGTTAGGATGTGAATGTGGCTATTAAAATGTTGATTAGAATAGCTCAGAAGATGTCATACAGAACTCTTGAGATAATAAATGCCAGAGAAACTATTGGTACATACAAGGGAACTTGTAAGAAGAATGGAGGGAGAAGCAGTATAATGTGTTACTTTGTCCCCAGGTTTTAATGCACAGCAGAAGAACTAAATGCATCATATTTATTATAACAGCCATGTCTTCTTTGTCTAGTAGAATAAAATGGTACCTTTAAATATATACTATGATGTAATATGCTACAAATGTATAATACATCAAGGAGAATCTAGACTCAGTATGCTGCTCAAAACATAATAGTTTTGATTTAAGGATTTTTTTGTTGTTCTCTTTAGCACTTGCGGGAGGGAGGGGGGAGGAAACTCCAGGAACTTGGTAAATACCAACAGTATTTTTCATTCTATTTTATAAGCTACCCTTTTTCCTGTTCTTTAAAAACACTGACAGACATCATGATAAATTGATCCTTAAATTATTGTTCTTCAGTCAGCATAAAAGGATGGTAATTTATTAAATTAAAGATTTGATTAAATCTTCAAAAGGAGTATCAGTTTGGAAGTTCTGCTGGACTTGAAGCAGCTTATTTGAACCATTTGGACCTCATAAGTCTTTCTAATTAAAACCTAGAGTGAACTTTTTATTTTCTTCTGAGAATTCCAATGTTTTCCTACCGAATATATGGCAAGAACAGTGGCTTTCATTGTCTCCCTAATTTTTAGTGGTTCTTACTTAAGCTGGTTATGGCTACTGCTATAGCAATAGTAAGATCTACAATAACTAAATTTTATAACCTAGAGAATAGGACAAGAAATAAAGCTTTTATGTTTTAAAAATTATTCCTACACACATATATATTGATTATAGGAATTTAGCAGGCTTTCTGAGCTAATTAAATCTCCAAAAAGACATTGTTTTCTTTATTCTGTTTCCCAGCTTCCACCTAAGCACATCTCTCTACACACTGAGATGAACCTCTGTACATGCATTTCCTATTTTACATGACAAAGAAAATGAAACTTAGTGGTGTTGCTTTCTACAATGAGGCAGAAGGCACTTTGAGGCCACTGACTTGCTGGTAATGATGGGAAGACACCGAGGGCTCCCCAGAGAAAGGGTAATGGAGTTGCAAACAGAGCTGACTTGAGAGGATTGCACGTCTCTCCTAAAAAAACCTACGTTCTTAACATCTTATGGTTCTATAATTTGTTATAAAAAGTACCTTCTCCAACAACCTTGTTGGATGTAATTCTGGCCAACAGACTTCATGGAGCTTTCATGGACTTTCTCCATGAAAGGGGACCCCATACTTATGGCTTGTTTATGCTCTATATAGCAGTATGTTAAATTAAAATTTAGTCTTAAGGCTTAATTCAGGTTTAAGTGGAACAACCCTTGTGATTACCACCTAAAGAGACAAATTTCACTTTAACAATCCTAGTTCCATCCCCAGCAAATTCAGTTGTATGCTTCCTTGTTCACCGCTTAGGAAACTGCTTTCAAAGGCTTTCTCTTTCTAAAACATTCTTATCTGTAGATGTAGCATATGCACAAAAGTCTATTGATGCAACTGAAATGCCTATAAATCATCTTTCATATTATATATTGCATTAGAAGGCTGGTATTTACAGAAATAGAATCACGGTTAGTGTATCATGGCAGTGACTATCTGGAAACTTAGCTTTTTTAGGTAAAATTTTATGTAAAGCTATTTACAAATTTATACTCTTGAGAATTTCAAGTTTCTACTTGCAATATCTATAGAATGTGGGTTTTTGATGAAGTGAAGAATTTGACTCTAACTTTAAAGAAATTTGCGACATGATACAGCAAAGCACTTCCACTTCACTGAAATAAATCAACCTTTTCCAAATGAAACATTACAATAATTTTTCAATGAACAATTAAACAAAATTAGTATACCCTGCAGAATATGCTGTATTTGTTATAATCAGTAATGGGCAAATATTTCACTTATTTTATGATTTCTATTTTTGGCTTCCAGATAAACTTCCTTATTCCTTAGTTAATACCATTTCCTTCTCCCTTTGCAAGCTGTCTTGCATTTCATATGTGTATATACACATATAAAACCTTAATAATTTTTCTGAGTTTTGACTTTTACTGTATTTTTTTATGAAAGCAACAGTTCTTTCTTATAAAATGTTCTTACATCTGTGATATGCCTCATCTGCTCTGTCACACATATATTAAATAGTTAATTGCCCCAATTCTGTCTGAAATCATAGAATATCTCAGTTGGAAGGGACTCATAAGGATTATAGAGTCCAACTCCCTACTCCTCGCAGGACTACTTAAAGCTAAATCACATGACTAAGAGCATTGTCCAGACACTCCTGAACTCTGACAGGCTTGGTGCTGTGACCACTTCCCAGGGGAGCCTGCTCCAGTGACCAACCACCCTCAGTGAAGAACCTTTTCCTAATGTCCAAACTGAACTTCCCCTGATACAGACTCATTCCTTTTTCTCATGGTCACCAGAGAGAGGAAATCAGGACCTCCCTCTCCGCTGCCCCCCTTCAGGAAGTTGTAGACTACAATGAGGTCACCCCTCAGCCTTCTTTTCTCTAAGGTGAACAAGCCAAGTGACCTCAGCCATTCCTCATATATCTTGCCCTTGAGACCTTTCACCATCTTGGTTGCCTTCCTCTGGACACAAACTAATAATCTGATGTCCTTATATTGAGGCACCCAAAACTGCACACAGTACTTGAGGTGGGGCAGCACCAGTGAGGTGTAGAGTGGGACAATCTCCTCCCGCGACCAGCTAGCTATGGTGTGCTTGATGCACCCCAGGACACGGTTGGCCCTTTTGGCTGCCAGGGTACACTGCTGACTCACATTTAACTTGCCATCAACCCAGACCCCCAGATCTCTTTCTGCGGAGCTTCGCTCCAGCTTCTCCCACAGCATTCTCCTGGAGAAACTGGCTGCCCGTGGCCTGGACAGGCATACTCTGTGCTGGGTTAAAAACTGGCTGGGTGGCCGGGCCCAAAGGGTGGTGGTGAATGGAGTTAAATCCTGTTGGAGGCCAGTCACAAGCGGCGTCCCCCAGGGCTCAGTGTTGGGGCCAGTTCTGTTCAATATCTTTATCAATGATCTGGACGAGGGGATCGAGTGTAGCCTCAGCAAGTTTGCAGATGACACTAAGCTGGGTGGAAGGGTTGATCTGCTTGATGGTAGGAAGGCTCTACAGAGGGACCTGGACAGGCTGCATCAATTGGCTGTGACCAATTGCATGAGGTTCAACAAGGCCAAGTGCCGGGTCCTGCACTTGGTCGCCACAACAACCCCATGCAATGCTACAGGCTTGGGGATGAGTGGCTGGAAAGCTGCTTGGCGGAGAGAGA
The DNA here is from genome assembly GCA_013401315.1 of Balaeniceps rex. Lineage (NCBI taxonomy): Eukaryota > Metazoa > Chordata > Aves > Pelecaniformes > Balaenicipitidae > Balaeniceps > Balaeniceps rex. Next base: position 13,071 of record VYZW01051352.1, read on the forward strand.
TCTGGGGGTGTTGGTCGACAGCCGACTGAATATGAGCCAGCAGTGTGCCCAGGCGGCCAAGAAGGCCAACGGCATCCTGGCTTGTATCAGGAATAGTGTGACCAGCAGGACCAGGGAAGTCATCCTTCCCCTGTACTCGGCACTGGTGAGGCTGCACCTCGAGTACTGTGTTCAGTTTTGGGCCCCTCAGTACAAGAAGGACATTGAGTTGCTGGAGCGTGTCCAGAGAAGGGCAACGAAGCTGGTGAAGGGTCTGGAGAACAAGTCTTATGAGGAGCGGCTGAGGGACCTGGGGTTGTTTAGCCTGGAGAAGAGGAGGCTGAGGGGAGACCTTATCGCCCTCTGCAACTACCTGAAAGGAGGTTGTAGCGAGGTGCGTGTCAATCTCTTCTCCCAAGTAGCAAGTGATAGGACGAGAGGAAATGGCGTCAAGTTGCGCCAGGGGAGGTTTAGATTAGGTATTAGGAAAAACTTCACGGAGAGGGTTGTCAAGTGTTGGAACAGGCTGCACAGGGAAGTGGTCGAGTCCCCATCCCTGGAGGTATTTAAAAGACGGGTAGACGAGGTACTTAGGGACATGGTTTAGTAGTGGACAGGTACGGTTGGACTTGATGATCTTAAAGGTCTTTTCCAACCAAAAGATTCTGTGATTCTGTGATTCTCATCCACCAGTTTGTACGTATAACCAGGATTACCCTGTCCCAGGTGGAGAATCCAGTGCTTGCTCTTGTTAAATTTCACGTGGTTGGCAATTGCCCAGCTCTCTAGTCTATCCAGATCTTGCTGTAAGGCCTCTGTACACTCGAGCGATTCCACAGCTCCTCCTAGTTTAGCAAACTTACTTAATGTACATTTGATTCCTGTGTCCAGATGATTTATGAAAACATTAAAGAGCACTGGTCCTAAAATTGAGCCCTGGGAAATCCCACTGGTGACTAGCCGCCAGCCTGATGTCACCCCATTTACTATAACTCTTTGAGCACAACCTGTCAGCCAATTAACCCAACACATTATAGAGTTGTCTAGCTGTATGCCAGACATTTAGTCCAGAAGGATACTGTGAGAGACAGTATCAAAAGCTTTGCTAAAATAAAAAACCCCACATCTACTGGCTTCCCTTGGTCAACTAGACGGGTGACCTTGTCATAAAAAAAAAATCAAGTTAGTTAAGCAGGACTTTCCCCTCATGAACCTGTGCTGGCTATGACCAATGACTGCGTTGTCTCTCAAATGTTTTTCAGTAACTCCCAGAATAACCTTCTCCATAATTTTACCAGGCACTGAAGTGAGACTGACAGGCCTGTAATTACCAGGATCTTCCTTCTCACCCTTCTTGAAAACTGGGACAACATTTGCTAGCTTCCAGTTGACTGGAACCTCTCCAGACTCCCAAGACCATTGAAAAATAATAGAGAGAGGTCCTGCCATAACATCGGCTAGCTCTTTCAGTACCCTGAGATGAATCACATTGGGCCCCATAGACTCATGTGCATCCAGCTGGAGCAGCAAGTCTTGAACAAGTTCAGAGTTGGCTGCAAGTTGATCATCCCACCAGTCATGGTCTTCCAGCACAGGGCTCCAGGAGTCCCAGGGCCCGTCATTGTTAAAGTGTTAAAGACAGAGGTGAAGAAGGCATTAAATGTCTGCTTTGTCTATGTCCCTATTTGTGAGATGACCAATCTCATCAAGTAACAGACCAATGTTACCTCTGATCCTCCTTTTGCTGTTAACATGTTTTAAAAAGCCCTTTTTGTTGTCCTTCACAGTGCTGGCCAGCTTGAGCTCTAATTGAGTTTTGGCTGCACAAATTTTCTCCCTGCAGTAGCAAACAGAATCTCGTAGTCCATACACTTTCCTTTCCTGCCTAAGTTCTAGAAGAAGATCCCTGCTGAATACTTTCCTCAAAAAAACCCAAACAACCTGGTTTCCTTTATTTTCTTACACAACATGCTTGTTCTGAAGTTCCTAAACATGGCAAGAAGTCAGTTAGAGAATGTTTATCCTTTCAATATTAAAACTAGTAGGTCTTAATATGATAGCTGTAAATTAAATCACAGTTGATAATAAAATATATATAACTCATTAGTAAAGAAAAAAGATGTCCTTGTAAAGGTCAGCATTCATAAAAATTATTTGTGTGTGAATTAATGGAATATCAGCTGAACAAATGCTCTGTGATGCAATGCTGTGATGTCAGGCTACAATGCTATGTCAAAGTCAATTTTTCAAAGTCATGCTGTAGCTTATAGTTTATATTTAATAAATATATCTAAGCAAGATAACTAATTAATATTCTTGGAATTAGTTGAGAGATGAGACTTCTGAGATTTTAACCACAAATGCAGAAGAATAAATTATTCAGAAGATACAAATATGGTTTTATAAATTTTTTTCTCCAAACAATTTTTAAAATTTTGAGCTCCTGATGAAATAAATTTAGATCAGCATCTCTAGTGCTAGAAAAACATCAGGTACCTATGAGTATTAAAAGGCTGGGAAAATTTTATTCCAGTATATTCCAAAACCTCAGAAACTGGGAAGTTAAGAAATAATTCATATTTTCTTTTTTAAAATATTGAGAACATAATGAAATCTTCATCATTTTGAGAAGTTTGCCAAATCCAGCCATGATTCCTAAAGAAGCCTATAATATTTAGCTCTTATCTCAGTTTCCCATGACACTTCCCACTTTTCTTCATTGTTCCTCTTTGTGTCTTGCTCCAAGAAAATCTCCCATTGCTCTAGAATCATCCCAGTGCTCCTCCATTCATTTGACTACCTATGTACACTGGATTTTTGCTATGTATATTCATTTCCACTTTCTATAATTCTCCTCTATCTGCCACTGATCTATTGAGGGAAAAGTCATTGATTTGTTCTTCTCAATCCCTGTAAAGAGATGATGCAATATTACTGTTATGCAGACTGATTCTCTACTCATCTTTTTTTTCTGGAGTTCTTCTGAAACCTCTCTAGTTTCTGTACTACAACACAGATTTTTACTGGTATAAGTATGGATGAAATGCCCCAGACATACTCTGTACTTAAAAAATAGAAACTGAGAATCTTGGAGGAGCAGAAAATACTCCGGGCTTTTTCCAAACTACAATGCAAAAAGGACTGGCAAAGCAGAGGTGATAACAAGTTTATGACTAATATACATATATGTATGTGTATAAGTGTGTGTTTGTGTGTGTGTGTGTGTGTGTATGCATTGCCTATTCCATTTCTAGAGTGACTCAAGATCTGAGACTAACATAGCAGCTATAGAAGGTTTTACTGCCAGGGACTACCTGAGGAAAGGGGCCTTCTTTTCTCTTCCAATTCTAAAGGGACTCACAAGCACAACTTCCATCTGTGAGGGTTGAATGCTAATGGAGGTTTTGGTCTTTCAGGCAATGTATTTTTAAGGGTCACTCTCTGCCCTTCTCTAAAAATTGTTAAGAAGTCCACTGTTCCTTTACAGCAGTGAGCCTTCCTGAGTTCGCTGGACTTTTTTTCCCCTGAAAACATAAGACAAATTTGAAAATGCACATAGTTGCAAAGGAGTAATATTAACTCACTGGAGAAACAAGGTATCATGCAGAGGCAATCTCCTTTGAATGGTTCACCAGCACACTTCTGTCTTTTGACTTAGGCCAAAGCTTCATTATAGATACATAGAAAGAAAAAGCAGTGCCTATAAAGAGACTCCTAAGGGCAAACAAATGGAAAAACTAAAGAAATCTCAAAAAACCCTATGACAACTAAACTGGAAATAATCACATATTTTGTCAGTCACTTAAAGCTTCATGCATCAGCCAACCTTTCAGCCTGCATCCAGCAGTAAGCAGGCAGGCACTCAGCAATCCCAATGCTGAATAATCATACAGTGGAAAATAAACTTGGGAGTACGATGTGATGTTTTTCTAGGAATTGGAAGGTGGCAAATGATGATGCTCAACCAGAAGATAAACAATAACAAGCAGGCTTAATGACAACATTGCACGATTCATAGGCACCAATGTATTTCTTGCCCACTGGCACAGCCCCCTGGATCTGTTGTTTTTCTTGTGCCAAATTGGAATTCCCTCCATAATTACTTTTTCCTCTCAGTCATCTTTGTTATCTATTTTACTGTCCAAAAAGTAAATTTTTTATTTCATTGCCAAAAAAAAGCCATTCAGTTTTAAGTTACTTTAGATGGAGATAGATAGATACATAGATATACAGACACATTTTTTAAAGGTCTTTTATATTTCTTTCTGTTAAAAGAACATACCTATAAAAAGTATGTGAAAAAGAATCAAGGTTAAGTTAATAAATATATTTGATATTGAATTCTCTACTCTAAAAATGGCCGGTATCTGGTGTCAATCAGAGACAAAAGTGGTGCTGTGTTCATGTAATTGCAGTTGGTTAGCAGCTTAGTCTGATGGGCTGAGATGCTTTGTTTGGAAAGAAGATCAAGGACTCAAGAGTGAAAAGCTGCAGATGGGTGAAAGAGCTGGGAAACAGCATACATATGGCCAAGTAGGGAGAACTGATGTATTAGTGCTTTTGGGCTCCATTTGGACTCCTAATCATCCTTCACTTGAGTTCACTGGCTCCATGAAATTGGTAAGTAAAAAATGACCAGCTACAAATGAGAGGATTATTACAAAACATAGGTAAAGCTGAAAATTGCTGGCTATAAACATGCATACATCACTGTTTCATGCTTTGCAACATATGCTTGTAAAACTAGAATTATTATAAAGCTATCTACAGTAAATACATAAAAAGGATATGTGCGGAAGGAAAGAAATCAAACATAAAAGTTCCTTTACAGCTTTGGAGATTGGGTAAGCATCCAGCAAATCAGGTTTTTAGCTAAATTTTTTGGTAAGGCCTGCATTAAATATTTTGCACAGAATCTCAAATCATTTGAAAGGAGTTTAGTTCTTGAAATGTCTGTCAACCTCAATCTAAATCCATGGAATCTTACTAAATTAATGATGCTGATCACAGCTGGGAATATAAACTCCCTTTCTCTGCTGCTACTTGTAACTGCTGTTCTTATGTTTTTCTTCCCCTGGAAACCATGACAGCCTTAGATCTTTGTGACATTTGGATTGTCCCTAACTTCTTGGAGGTCAACACTGATTGGGTTTTGTTGACTTTTGTGATCACTGCAGAACAGAATCATTTCAGACTTCTCATCTATATAGCTAATTCCTCATAAAATACCTGAATTTTCCTAATACGAGTTTCATGGTATTTCATTGCATGGTGCACCAGATGCAGTGAAATGCATATATGAACAAGTCCTTCATTTTCTTGGTTTAAGGGAAGCTTGGTTCATATTTACAGTAGAAATCTTGGATTATTTTTCTTCTTTCTTTTCCTCTGGGGAACATCTATTTGGTATGCTGTGTGAATTGTGGAAGCTGTTTGGTACTCTGGAAACAAAATCAAGTTACTTGAAATAACTGATGCTCTCTTTTTTAAGCACAAGGTGCCCATCTGTGTCCTTAAGCCAAAATGTATTTATAAAAACAGGTCTTCTTGTATCTGTTTAAATTTTGTGAATTAAATGAATTAAAAATTAAATCATTAGAACAAAAAGAATTCAACTCCTTTCTCTCTCTCTCTCTCAAGTAAGAACATACTGACTTTGGTGTAAGTGCAAATCATATATCCTGTCTATAATCACAGAGTATTAAATACTTTTAACAAGTATTTAATTCACAGAGTAGTAAAAAAGTATAGTCTAATTAAGAAAAATTAATATGGAACTAAAAGAAACCCAAACATAACACTACACTTTTAAAATGTATATTTACCTGCCATAAGTTTTTGAAGCCAAGAATGGAGAAGATTAGAACATTTTCATTAAGGCAATGACTACCTCAACATTAAGCTGTTTAAAAATGTTTAATTTTTGGCACAAAAATATCATGAATCACATTTAAAAAATGTTTCTGGAGCTTTCATTGTTGTTAATATAACTAATGAATGCACCTTACTGTGTAATGTAATAAACAAAGAAAAACAGGAGCGTCTGAAGCAAAAGAATATTTGATATGAAGATATTTATTTAGTGTCAGGTAGCACCCTAGATTTAAATAAATGGCCTGGGAATTAGAAAACTATTAAACAAACAATAGTTATTGAACAAATAGGTTTAATCTAAAAGAATGACTAAAACCAAGTTTTGCCAGTACAAAAGTTTCTTAAAAAGTTCTATGTAGGACTTGTCCATCCAATCCCCCCTCTAGCTCAAATATAACCCGACACCAAAAATTTGATGAATTCAAGACCATTCTGCCTGTATGCAGCTACCGCAGTGAGAATTGTTCTAGATGCATTCCTTGAAACATTTTGTTCCCTTCATTTTTGCTTCTCTATACATTTTCCTGTAGTATAAAACTTGCATTTTTTTCAGGTTGTTTCCCAGGTAGATTGCAATAGACCAAACATGGATTACTAAAGCTTGGCTTCATAGGGTACTTTTGTGGCATTTATACTTAAAGAACCAGAAGACACTCAGCAGATCAGGACTGGAATTAAAAAAGGAAGATATTTTTATGATGAAAACCATAAGATCATAGGATAATTCAGGCTGGAATAGACCTCAGTAGGTCACTAGTTCAACCTCCAGCTCAAAGCAGGGTCAGCTATGAGGTCAGACCAGATTTCTCAGGGTTTTATCTAGTCGAGCCTTGAAATCCCTCAAGAAAGGAGGTGGCACAGCCTCTCTGGACAACATGTTTCAGTGTTCTCACAGTCGACACAGTGAAAGTTTCTCCCTATATTCAGTCTGAACCTCTCATTTTAATTTATGCAGACTGTCTCATCCTTCCACTATGCACTTTGATGTACAGCCTAGCTTCATCGTATTGATAACCTCAAATACAATTCCCTTTGACAAAAAAAAATCTAGTAACAGCATATAAACATACAACTTCTTGCTACTAACTAGCTTGTGACTTTTATAAGGATGGGGAAAGCTTCTTAAGACCTATGATCCTGAGATACAGAAGAGTGCTGTAACATTACACAAGAAATGAATAGTAAGAATACTGGAATAATAAAAATGAAGTGATTAAATGCGTGTCCTGGTTTTGGCTGGGTTAGAGTTACTTTTCTTCCTAGTAGCTGACATAGTGCTGTGTTTTGGATTTAGTGTAAGAAGAATGCTGATAACACACTGATGTTTTGGTTGTTGCTAAGTAGTGCTTAGACTAGTCAAGGACTTTCTTTTTCAGCTTCCCATGCTCTGCCAGGTGCACAAGAAGCTGGGAGGGGGCACAGCCCAAGACAGTTGATCCAAACTGACCAAAGGGCTATTCCATACCATATGACGTCATGCTCAGTATATAAGCTGGGGGGAGTTGGCCGGGGGCAGCGATCGCTGCTCAGGGACTGGCTGGGTGTCGGTAGGCGGGTGGTGACTGGCTGCATCACTTGTTTTCTTTTCCCTGGGTTTTGTTT
>VYZW01051362.1:0-24130 GCA_013401315.1 Balaeniceps rex
CAGGGAAGTAAATGAGTGGGGGTTTGGCTGGAAAAGAGCCAAAGAAGGTTAATTGATTCAGTGCTCCAGTACTATAATGCGTCCTCCTTGCAGCTGTATCAGGATGTGCAGATCCTGTAAACGACCCTTCATGCCACAATATCGTAGCTATATGCACGGTAGCGTGTGTATGCCTGTGTGCTCGCTTGCTCTCTGGACGGAAGCACAGTTAACCCTAAAAAGTTCTGCTGCCCTGTAAACACTCCAATTTTTTTCTTGACTAATTTTATAAAAGTATGTCTAACACACTATTTTAAGTGGGTACGCTGTTACTTTAAATCTCTCTTCATGCAGCTGCTTTTTATTATGATGAATGTTCTCTTTTGTTACCTTCCAACTTTCGGTCAGATGTGTGTATGGTCTCTAACATCATCTTACAGTTCTACATTAAAATGGAAATAGAGTTCACTTCCAAGCTGGACAACTGTGTAATAGAGTCCTTGAGTTTAAGGCCAGAAGAGACCATGAGATCATCATGGTCTGACTCCCCCTGTATGTCACCGGCCATTACATTCCACGAATTGCTAGTGCTCACCAGGCTTGAGCTGGGAATCGGGGCCTCAGTGAACTGTGAATCAATTTATATTTGTTGTTGTGGTGTTTTGTTTTTTTTTTTTTAAAAAGGCAGCATTCATATCTTTAGGATACAGCTACTTTGGTGTCAGAGAGAGAAAGCTGCTGCCAGAAATTAATAGAAATACTTGACTTAGTGTGTTCAGATCATACAGATAATCATAATCTATAATCATAATACATCGTAATAGAATTTCCAGCAAAGTAGTTTTCACTTGTTCCTTATTTTTCCTGTTTGAAGGAAACCTTTAGTAAGATTCCATGCTGTATTCATTTGCAATTGACTTTTGATATCTTTATTCTTCAGAAAAGTATCTGTTAGGAAATAAAGATTAATCCAGCTATGGTAATTCTGTTTCCTTATCTGACCACCTCCCTGTTGTCACCCCTGGCAGTACTGAGAGAGTAGAGCACATAAAAACATACAAAATGCAGAAATCAAGACAGGACAATACTGTATGGGACTAATGAGTATTTGGATGCAGTTTTCCTTAAGCTCAACTATGTCTAATCAACTTCTGTTTTATTTTATAAATCTTGAAGGCTCTCCTGGCATTAATCTAACTGTACTTGAAGTCTTTACCAAAATTTCCATTGGATTAAACACAGCCAGTGTTCACTCTTTCTGATTGTACAGATGAAGCTTGTTTTCCTTCATCATTGACACTTGAGCTATTTTTTTCCTTGTTGAAAGGCGTCTGGAATTATTACCGCTTTCTGGAGGTGGAGCTATTGGCAGTATGTCTGCATCATAAATGGGAAAAAAAAATGTTCCAGAGTATGGTAGAAGAAAGTAAGTATGGTAGAAGAAAGTAAGTATGGTAGAAGAAAGTAAGTATGGTAGAAGAAAGTAAGTATGGTAGAAGAAAGTAAGTATGGTAGAAGAAAGTAAGTATGGTAGAAGAAAGTAAGTATGGTAGAAGAAAGTAAGTATGGTAGAAGAAAGTAAGTATGGTAGAAGAAAGTAAGTATGGTAGAAGAAAGTAAGTATGGTAGAAGAAAGTAAGTATGGTAGAAGAAAGTAAGTATGGTAGAAGAAAGTAAGTATGGTAGAAGAAAGTAAGTATGGTAGAAGAAAGTAAGTNAAAGTAAGTACGGTAGAAGAAAGTAAGTACGGTAGAAGAAAGTAAGTACGGTAGAAGAAAGTAAGTACGGTAGAAGAAAGATTAATCCTTTAACTTCAGTGGTCTACTTGTGGGTGTATGCCATGTGCAGATCTTCATGTCACATCTCTGAATATAAAGAACAGAATTAAAACTTCTGGGGAAAAAAAGAGACAATGCATCTATCAGAACCATCTGCTAATCATCAGCATCAGTTACTGATGCAAGCCCGTGTTGGAGCTGAAGCATTATCTTGAAAGAGGGTTTTTTTGGTGGTTTTGGTTTTTTTTTTTTACTTTTCACATTTTCTCTTTCACAGCGCAGTAGACCCTATCCCTCAATCACTTCAGTGTGGGGGTAGTATCAGAGTTATAAAAGTGTTATTTTGTCAACTTGAGTTCTCTATTACCTCTTTATAAATTTTCTTCACAGATCTTACCATCTGAGAAGCATCATTGTTGGCTACTGCAGTAAAGAGTTGTTTTTGTCAAAGTGAAAATCAAGTGTTCCCACTTCTCTGGAATGCCTCAGTGGATGTTATAATGTCATTTATATGACAAAATCATCTCTTTAGCCACCAGAATGGCTAAATTAAATAAATAGGGAGGGGGGAGGCACCTTGATGAAGTACTAGCTGAAGGCTGTACTGTTGCCTGCAGACTGCTCTGATGAAAGCTGTATAAACGCATTCATATCTAATTGAAAAGGAAATGATTTTTTTCAAATACAGATGAAAACAGAGATTTCTTAGGAACTTGCAGAGGAAGATGATATGAGTTTAGTTGCATGTAGGCTTGCATAGCATATATATCCACTTGGTGCATCGTTTTATTTCAGATGGCTAGAAAACTTATCTGCCTTTTGTGATGTTTTTTGAACTTTCCCAGGTTTGAATTATTTCTGAGAAACAAATCCTCCTGTATATCTATTACAGATCTGCAGCAGGTTCTTCACTGCATGCTTCTGGCCAGGCTTTTTGTGCAGGCCTCTGTCCTGCCCCCATGTCCAGCTCCTCTCCTGTGTTAACGATGATAAACTTTAAATCTTGCTAGACCCCGCTCGTGGTCCACTGTAACCGGAATATTTGAACCATGCATAGATATTATTTTTTTTCCCCCACCCCTTGCTGTTATTTCTGTTTTCAAATTGCCAATACTATTTTATTTGAATGGAGCCACGTCTACATTAGTCGTGAGCTGACACTGGTGACAGCATTGTTCAGTTCGTGCATATCACTCAAGTTCATCTGCTGCGCCTGTTGGCAGCCCTCAGCCTTATCCTCGTGACAGTGGGAGGCCTCCTAGAAGTTCTCATTCTTTAGCAAGTCTTGCTTAGGCAACCAGGAGGCATTTCAGAGAAAAACATTGTGGAGGAGACTGTGTTGCACATGAGATAGTTGCAGGAAATTCCTGGCATGGGAATAGCTCAGATCCTTTTTGTTGAGAGAGAAAGAGATGGGGTTTACACCCATGCTTAGTCTACACCAAAATATGTCCGTTTCTTGCATTTTTCTCTGCAGATTTTCCATCTTCTGTGTTTTCCCCCCTCTGCTACACACCCCCCCTTCAGAAGTGACTGCAAATTGTGCAATTAGATATCTGCATTCCTCCTTTATTAACTCATTCATGGAGAAAATGAAACTTTGGTTAAGCTTTTCTTTTTTTTGTCTGTCACTGCACTACCAAAGCAACTTGTGGAAATAGTTCTGTATCAAATGATTAATTCATGTCCAATAGTTTAGAAAGTCATAAATATTTAGAATCTTTTGAAATACGACTGGGGAGACTTAATGAGGAATTTAAAAGATATATTTGACATTGTTCTTTAATTCTCTGACATTTCATTTTTCACTGAGTTGTAAAGTCCTTAAATATTTAGACTAAAAAATAAGTGTATGTTAGTGATGCTTCAGACACTTCCATTTTTAGTCTCAATCACAAGAGCAGTGTGATGGTTTATTTTCAGTATTCTGTTTATTTACTTATTGATGCTACCTTATACACATACACAGGTTTCATGTTTAAATATTGCTGAAATATAAAGAGAAATGGCAATAGTCCTCTAACCTTCAAGAAATGCAATTTACAGAATTGGAGATAAACTGTGCAAAGGTATTTGGATGTGATTCTAACCGGGCTGTGATCTAAGAAACTAAGTGGAATATGCTTCAAGATATGGCAATCCGAGTTTTTAATTTGTTTTGTGGTGGTGTTGCATGCCTCTTGGAAAAAAAGATTGAAGTGGATCGTTAAACAGAGTTAATGTACCTAACAGTGTTCCTCAACTTTCAGTAGCCCATAAGGCTCTTATAGGCAAAGCCTACTAAGAATCACAGTATCTGCAGATGTTGCAGTTGTAATTACCTTCAGAAAAAAAAAAAAAAAAAAACAGTTTAGGTTCCTTCCAGATTCCTAATAATGCTGCTGTAAGAAATGTTTCGTGGAGAAAAGGAAATAAAATTTCAGGGTTCTCTGCAAACTGTGAAGAACCTTCCATGGTCAACATCATGGATTGAAAGGAAAACTGACCACATTCCCTGTCCAGCTGATCTGTTCTGGTGGTTTTGTCATATTAGTCTGTGTTAGTAACAGTCAACATCCTGGAGTTTATTTTGTGAATTTTTGGACTGGAGGCTTAAGGAAAACTTTCTTTCCTCTCTCTTTGGAAGTAATGAAGAATCCAAAACTTTCTCTGGTTTCTCAGAAATTCTAGAGCGCTTACAAGCTAAGCATCAGCTTTTATATATGTAATATTTATATGTATATAAATGCCACTTAAATTTAATTATATCCAGGAGATGGAAATCCCCAGGAATGAGATCAAAGTTGATGCTAAGGCTAAGGTCATTGGGGAGGAGTTAGGCAGCTCCTTTGTGTTCTCTCTGGTTCTGGTTTCAGTGAAGGTTCAAAATCCTTAGCCACATAGGATGTTTGTTTCTCGTAGTGGTTTTGAGAGCAACCAGTTGGTGAGTAAAACTAATAAAATGCTAGCTATTATGTTTTGCTGAGAATCTCTCATTGCTGTCTTGGTGCATCTTTATTTTTCTTTATGGTTTTGTTAATGACTTCTGAAACAAACCAAACTGGATCTTGGAGGAAGTCCTTCATCTGCAGCCCGTATATCACAACAGTAGAACTTATCCTGGTGTAGGGTGGAAACAAAGCTGTAGCTGACTACTGTGTTGAAGTCCTATAGAAGAAACTTTTAGGCTTTTTTGTCTTCTTGACTCATTTAGTTTCCTGGTAACAGAGAGAACAAAGTTGAAGCTAGTTGTGATGTTGTTTTTTTGTATATGGGTCTGGGTTCATTGACGTCTGTGTTTTGATGCCTTATGTAGGAGCAGTTGAGCAATTTTCAGATGAAACTGAAGGAAATAATCAGGCCATTCTTTTGTCGTTGTTTTGCTGTTGTAGTAAAATGTAATTGCAAAAGCAACCTGCTTGAGCAAAACCAGTATTAGGAAAAAAGGAAGGAACCGGTGCATTAAAGATAATTTGGTTTAAAAATAGATATTGCCTATCTTTCTAAGATATACAGCCCAGTTTAGAGACCTGTCTTAAGCTTTAATGTAGGAATTTTTAGCTGCAATTACTGGACTCTGTTATGGAAAGGTCAGACTAGAGGACTATGGTATGTTGCCTCTGTCCTCAAAATATATTAAATATACTCCAGATCTAGAATTTTTACTACGACATTTAAGAGGGGGGGAAGAATCGTGTCTGGAGATGAAACTTTTACCCACTAAATCTCCAGATGTTATCCTGGTATTTTGGTGTTATGTTCTATGTTTAACTTGCAGTAATGACAGATGTCCGTATTAGGACTGAATAAGAGTAGGCTGTTGTTGAGTGTGACTTCTGATAAACCATTTATCTTTTTTTAGTACTGCTTTTAAGTTTTCTCACACTTTGATACTTCTCTCCCTCTCCCACCAGAGGTTTCTACTCAATAACCACATTGATTCAGCCAGGAACACAACAGAGCGGTGGAGGTCTCCAGCAGGGAGCCAGAGGGGTGGACTTTGTTTGGGAACCTGTGTGGGGCTTGGTACCAGCGAAGCGGAAACTTCCTCCGTCAGCGGCAGCACTGCCCCTCCATTGTGCTGAACGTCAAGTCAGCAGCTCGAGTGGCTGTGCTCTAAATGAAGGTTGAAAGCCTTGGGCCAGGGAGAGGAGAACATGGTCGTATTTTGAACGTATTTCCCAACTGGATTGCCAGTTGGAAGTAATGCCACGGGAGCACGATTGCAGCCTATAACTGCTTATGAGGGCTTTTTAATTTTTCTTTTGATCACTTGACAGAATTGTTTTGCGTTTTATGAATTTTATTAAGTGCGGGCTCGGGTTTATGTGGACTAACCTTTGGCAACAGTGTGTAGGACTTTCTGAAGCATTTCAGCCATAAAGTGAGCAAGCAAATGTTATTGCTTAAGCGTTGATGCCAGCAGTGCTCTTGTGTACTGAAGTCCTGTTCCTCTGATAAGCGTTTTTACAAGGCCCTTCAGCTTCCTCAACCCACTTGTGGTTCTGCCTTTTAGTTGTCTATTACGTGGGAAGACCTTTTTTGAAGACTGCGGATTTGAGAAGACTGCGTTACTGGGGAAAGTGGTGGGACCCCTTAAGTAGCTTTAACTCCCAAAGTGGATTTACAGAAGGCCCCCTGTCAAAATGTTTGACCGTTTTATGGATAGATTTGAGATAAAAGTGTAATGGCCACAAATAATGTAAATCTGGCTAAGAATTCCAAAATCAATTAGTGTACATTAATCCTGATTTTATAATAAAAACTGTGTTGGAACTTCTGAGCCTTCAGACACAAAGATGTGTCCAAGTTAATGATTCTATAAAATCCAGCTTTCTGAACAGGAATTTAATGATTAATGCTTCAAAGTGCATAATCACATCTTTGCCAGAAGATGTTTTTCTCTTCTTTGGCTCATAATCTGCCTGTTCAACACTTGCTGAAGTAAAGCAAACACAAAGGTGTTAAGAGTCTTTGTGCAAGAGCTGAAGTCTTCTGTGCAGCTGAATGCTTGGGCTCATTTATTATAGGATTTGTGATTCCTTGTCTCCACATCAGCTCATTTTTAAAAAAACATTGTCAGCATCCAAGCTGTTATTTGAGCAAGAGACTGACAGGTAGTTTTAAATGTGTCTTTTAGTTTATAGTCTTCACTTCTACTTCTTGCTTGCAGGACAGAATCATTCCGTTTCCCAGCTCTTCCCCTGTTCTTAACGTTTGTAATCATGGCTGCATCTTAGAGGCAGCAGAGTTTCCAGCAACTTTGTGTTTGTTCTTCTCTTCTTGTGTGTATTTTTTTTACTGCTGTTTGGTTTTTTTTGTTAAGGTGGTGGTGGTAGATGGGATTCTTTCCCCATGTGGATATTTTAGGAAAACTCATAAAGAAACAGACTGTTGGAAGCAGGGGTGAGGCAGGAGATCTGGATACTTGCTGCCGTTACTGCTGAGGGGTTGACTAGCCTCTGAAACCTGGGTGCCTTTGGGTCCCTTCAGCAATTCTGGAGGAGGACTGGAGCCTGTGTGGTGGTGCTGCCTGTCTGTGATCAACTGGAGCAGAAGAGAGGAGTGTAGAGAGGAGTTTAGGAGTAGTTATCAGAGGAGACTATGGGAAAGTTGAAATGGGAAGAGATAATAGCTAGAGTAGAAATTAATTGATTTTGTGTGTAGAGTGTAACAGAAGTATGAGTGTGTGGTTATATAAGTATGTCTTTGGTCCCCAGTCACAATGAAAGAAGAGAATGAGCTAGATTATTGCTTAAAGTCTTTTTTACTTCTGTTTTCTATGATTCAGGTATTCATTTTAAGTAAAACCAATGCCGGAGCATACTCTGTAATGGTTTTTCTACCTCTTGAGTTGTTGAGTGCTTTGATAGACAATGATCCTACATGATGCTATATGTCCTGTGTACAACAGGTGCTGCTGCCACCCTCCAACCTCCATCTTTCTGTATAGCAAACGTAAGAAGGGAAGCTAAAACTAAGGCATTCTTGGCTCTTCCTGGGTACATTTCAGACTGAAATCAGTTTATAGTCAAAGTAAATGACTTGCAAGACTGATTTTAGGATTGTGGATGTGACAATTAAAAAGCTAGTCTGGGATGCAAGACAGTGAGATGGAGTGGATAACCAGATGATGTGCACTTTGAAAACAGACGTAATTAAATCACTTGCAATTTATAGTTTCCCATCTTTCTTTTTCATGAGCATGTACTTGCCAACCACATTCCTGCATTGCTCTTGTGTTCATGGTGTCATGAGATTGGGTAAATTTAACAGATTAGCTGTGATGGATGTGCTTGCGATGAGTTCAGAATGCAGACTTGTCTGATGCGGCGATGCTTATTTTACAGTTTTGCCTTTGCTGCATTAGAAATGCTGAAATTGGCAGTGTACAATATTATCAAGTGGTTTGTGTGGCATCAAAATTACGAGTGATAAATATGACTACAAAGACAGGAGGGAAATGAATATTTGCACACCTGCAAGTGAGTTCTGCCCTGCTTCAGAAATACTCAATATTCACAAGACTGTTTGCATCAGCAACGTGTGCTTCTTGCTGTAGGAAACTAAGGGTTCCCTTTCATCTCCCCCAGCACTGGGCTAGAAGTTCTGTTGCTGTAATGATCAACAGGACACTGGTTCCCAGGAGCGAGGCATGGAACATATGCTCCCTTTTCAGATCTTTTAAAAGGCAGCAACATCACAGTGTGATACTGTAAGGAGGCAACAGTAGACAGTGCTGATACACTGGTAGGAAGCGTGTGTTGTACCAGCATTTCCTCATGTGCTTTGATTTACAGCAGTAGGTGGGGGTGAGGAAGAGTCAGCAGAAGCAGTGATCGCGAAAGGGAGTTTGGGACCCACCAACCCTAAAGGTTGATTGAATACTGGAGTTGGGTTTTGTGTCTGCTGGTGGGAGATTTAATACTGTGTGTCTCATGGAGAGTAAACCTCTGCTAGTGGAAAGTCTGTCGCAGCAGCATGATTTCTAAAGATAAAGACCTCAATCTCAATAGATATGTCATTCTGCTGGGTAATCTTTTAAAGGCAGAAAATATGCACTAAAAAGGAAGACTTTAGTATTTGGAACTGTGTGCGATACCTGCAGTGATAGGGAAGTTTACTGATTTGTGCACTTCCCTGTTCTCCTTTTCGTCCATTTAGTTCCACCACTCTGGTTACATTTTGAGAAATGCAAAACATACCATGTGGAAGGACAATTTTAAGTTTTCCCGTATGAACAGAGTGAAGTCTCCATATTTTGAGGAACAATAATAATAAACAACATTCTCTTTTTGCCTTTCTTTAGGACTCCTGAGCAGTGTCCAAGCGTGGTTTCTTTGCTGTCAGAGAGCTACAATCCCCATGTGCGTTATGGGGCTGCCATGGCTTTGGGTATCTGCTGTGCGGGCACTGGAAACAAGGTGAGGACCAGAAGCCATCCATTGCCCAGACTCTTGCTGCTCTCTCCTTCCACAGGGACGTTTGTACAGAAGTGTCACACACACAGATCAGATTTCTCACATACGTACACTGCTAGTCAGCTGGACTAGAGCAGTACTTCTTTAAATTCTTTAACTGTCCTGGGCATAGAGATTCTTTTCCTGCTTGTACAGAATAGATAAAGTAGAAGAATGTTTTTATACATTATTGCCACATTCTTGGAATTTTGTCTTCAAAACTTTTCTTAGAGTTTTCTTACTGTCAAGTTGCCACTGAACTTTAAACATGTGTTCAGTACTCCAAAGTCAATACTCCTTTGCCCTTGGAGTTGATCTTTTACAGACTGCTTTAGTGGGAACAGGGGGATGCCAGTGATGGGAAAACAGCGGGTGTTTTGCATAACTTCTAGCTCCTTTCTTCTTTTCTGTGATACACAATCCATGAAAGGTCCATGTAGTAAAGCCAAGTGCAATGAAATTTAATGAAATTTACTGTAGTTTCAGGTGTATAATTCACAGCCAGTAAATTTTATTCTCACTTTATAAGTGTCAGTGAAGGATAATTCTCACAGATGATAGCAGGGACCTTTTAGAGTAGGAGGATTCCCACTTCTGCTGCGGGAAGTGAATGCTCATTGGGACAAGCAGCAAGTAAACTTAGGGATAAGCTTCGTCTACTTCACACACACGTGTATATAATCTATACTGGTACTGAATCACAGTTTCAAAACAGGTGCACAGACTGTCCATGTGGAAGTAATATTTGATGCTTCCGAGTCTTTGATAAATCTCACGCTTATCTGTTATCATCCCTTCCTCACCTAGTATTAAATACTTGGTCTGTGGCTCTTGCAAGTGAGCGCTCCCCAGCATGTCTCTTGTGTTGTGAAATGCACAGAATGCTGACATGCACTGCCTGCCATCTTCAGTATCTAAAGCATGCGAACTTGAAAGCAAACTGAAAGTCCTATTTTTATCCAGGTTGCTTTATTCTCAAGTGGAAAGTGGAATCAAGGGGCTAATTATTTTTAACCTGCTGCATCTGACAAGTTGATTTAAGTGGAAATGCTTTTAGTCACACAAAGAAGTCTGTTTTATTTCCAGATACATTGTGTGATAAAGACCTAAAGCATCTGATTATATGCAGACATGTCTTCCAGAGCTTATATTAGTAGGTTTTGAAGGCCCAAATATATTCAACTTTGGAGATCAGAAAGTTCATCTTTTTGTCATAGTGGACGTTCCATACATGGTGTTGAATGTGTGCCAAAGAATGAATGAGTCACCTTCAGGTGGAGCAGCACAGCCTTCAAGATAGCTCAATTGGCAAAAGCAGTCTAAGTGAAGGCATGGTATTATTCTAGAAGTGGTTCTTAGAAATAGTGTTTTATATAAAATCAGCTTGTTTTTAAAAGCCTCACCCTGACAGAAGTAACACTGAGAGGGGTCTGTGCTGGGAGACTCATGCGCTCAATTGCACTTGCTCACGTCCTCAGTTTAAGTATGGACAGGAGAGAACTCTGTACAAGAGATTGCCAAGTGATCTGTCTGACTTCTGTAATCAGAAGATCACATAATAGATTAAAACCTTCTTAGGATGGATGTCTGTTATCTCTCCTGTTCCAAAGAGTATCTAACATCTTGCTTCACATGCCATTTCAGAGTGCTTTTAGAAAGCCCTTGTGTTGCCACAGGCCAAATTTATCTGTGCAGCCTGTGGCTGTACAAACTGCTATCTAAGGTTTATTCCGCTTAAACCTGAAGAGTGTGGTTTGTGAAGGCTGGCTGAGCCCACTAACCACTTGCTGCTGTTGAAACAGGTAGTCTTTGGTCCCTCCTGCCACCTTTTGCTCTGTCTCATGTCCAGCTCCCTAGTGACCTGATTCAGACACAAACTTACAGAAGACTGACCCAGATAACAACAACAAAAAAGGGAACAGTTCTCTTTTGAATTATCGAGGTGGAAAAGCTCACTGAGAGGTGAGACAAGGGCTGCAGCTAGCACAGGGAAAGGGGAGAGACTGGATAGCTGAAGGGAAATTGAGGAAGGAGATGGATCTCGTTTTGGCAGCAGTGAGTTTAGATGAGCTCAGTTGTGCTGTGTAATGTGCAGTGAGGACCTTGCATGGTTAGAAATGAATTTGTGTCTGTAATAATTCTATGTATATTTAAGTCGTGGCTTACAAAGTGATAGAACTGTAAATGGAAATTAAAAAAAATGTGCCTAAAGATATGATTTAGTCTGAGATACCTGCAAATTGCATGTGCTGGTCTTGGGTACATCGAAGCAGCATTTATTACAATAGACTCTCTTATAGCTTTTCATAATCAATGACTGCATTGAAAGGAATTCTTATTGATAGATTGTCATGGATCGTGTTTCTGTTGTGCTTAGCTGGGAAGTTACTGAATTTGAAGAAGCAATAGAGCGTTTTGAAATGTTTTCAAAACCTAGATTTACTGTATGAGTGCTCAGAGGCAACCCCACTTGATGTAGGTTTGAAATGAATGCTTTCATGTGATGCTAAATGTTACAGGTTCTAACAATAAAGTGTAAGGCCAAGAATTTGGGACCTGGATTGTTTTACCATCTCATTTTATAACCTCCAACATGTTGTTTGATAATCTCTGGTTCATTTGTTCCTTAACGCAGAAAATGAAGGTAACGCCAATGTATTTTGTTGCGAAGAATGGCAAAGAAAGTGTATGAGTAATTTGTGTACTATTTAAGACATGTAAGTAGTTCTAATGTGCTGAATGCATCTATTGCTTATCTGTCATCCTATTTCTGCAGGTAGAGCTTGTTCCATCCGTCACTTGTTTTTTGTGGCTTTCTTCTTCCTGATTGATGAAAATCCACAGAAATACAGATTTCTGCTTCATTTGCCAGGAACAGGCAAAATACATTAAAAAGTATATCTGATAGCATCAATCTGATAACCTTCAATAATAGTATTAACTTTGTGACTGCTTATTTCTTGTTTTTTTTAGGAAGCAATTAATTTGCTTGAGCCAATGACAAATGATCCTGTGAACTATGTACGTCAAGGAGCTCTGATTGCATCTGCCCTTATCATGATCCAGCAGACTGAGATTACCTGCCCAAAGGTAATATGGCATACCTTACATACCAGCTTGTTAGGTGGAAAAATGGTCTTGGACACCAAATCTTTAGTGCTTGGCACTGCACGTAAGCATTGGCAAGACAGCGTATGTGCCTTGTAAAGAGCCAGAGCTGAATGCAGAGCAGGAAGCTCCTGCGTAGATCGGAGCATGCACTTTTGAATGGGGGAGCGATGCATGCTGGTCAAAACATGCCTGATAGATGACAGCATTTTAACTCTAGGCATTACAAGGATAAATGCTCTTTCTTAAAAGGTCTAAAAACGTCTTGTAATGAAATGAAAGTGACTGTCTTCCCCTAACATGCACTGAGGCCTGTATGCTCATGAATTGTGTGAACACTGTTATTTAGTAAAGAAGTTGTTTTTGATGATAGTAAACTTAGTTTCGGATGTGATCAGCCTGCAGGGAAGTCCTGTTATAACCGTGTTTCTTTTGTAGCTAGTTTTACGCTTTCCAGGTGAAACAGTTTGTGCTGCCAGAACTGGCTTAGTGGCTTTATAGCAGATACTTTTTTTAATGGAGTTTTTCTTTCTGCTCAGAAGGCAAAAAGGATTGCACATCCTGTGTTTAGCTTTTAAAAATAGATTGCCCTGTGAATATATGACAGATGATGATATGCAAACATTTGTACAGACTAGAAGTGCACATTAATAGAAGCTCTGAGGTTCCACATTTCATCTGCTCTGGTGAGTGCTGAGGCAGAGCAGTAGCTGGTACTTTGCTACTCGTCTGTCATATATGGGTTGCTTTTATTGATGTCATTTTAGAAATTGAAGTGTGATAAAAACAGCCACTTTTTTACTGCATTTGGATGGGGAGAAAGAAAAAAACAAAAACCAAAAACCTCTTTGTCCAGTGGAAAATTTTACTTGGGAAAGTCAGTAAAGGAAATCTACAAATACAGGTGTTTGGGTATTTCCAAGTCATGGAACATGAAGATCTGCTGGCAGACAGTTTGTTTCTTTGAATTGTTTAAAAAAAANGAGCAGAATCTGGGAGCGTTGTTTATATTATCAGAATTGTAGTTCACCTGAATAAGCCAGTGGAGAACACTAGAGTTCTGTTGGTTCCCCTCATCTTCCAAGATACAAAGTCTCTGTAATGTGAAATTGAATTATCTTTCTATGGAAAGAAACTGCTGCTTGTTTTTATTGTTTCTTCCTTGGTCAGGTGCTTAGAATGGCAGCCCTCAATATAGGAGATCAGGTTTAATCATTCTGCACTCCTCTGATCTTGGGCAAATTGTATAGCTCTTCTGTGCCTCAGTTTCCCACCTGAAAAAAAAAAAAGGGTGATACTTTCTTCTGTGAAAGGACATTATGAGAATAAATTCATTTTAGTTTGCAAAGCACCCTGATCCTCTGGGGATGGGAATTGCAGGCTGCTCTGAATCAGTCAGACATCCGAGACTGTTGTGGATTACTTGCTGAGTCTGTCTGTTGGAGTTTCACTCTTTTTGAGATGATAGGTGGGAGAGTCTGGGTGTCCTAAAGAAAAGTGCAGAGAGGAAAACAGCTGGCAAAAATACAGATTATTTGAGGTGTCTAATTCAGATCTCTTTCCCCAAAGAGGCCTGGTAACCTTGACTTCAGAGGTATGTGTAATACCTAGGCTTGTTAAATGGGTGATTAAAATAGTTGGCTAGCAAATACAGGACGAGATGTATAGTCTGGGGTTCAGTGGCTTGTTTAAAAATGGGGAGAGGAACTGAAAAAGCTTTATGCCAGAGCCTTGTCTGAGCCAAATTTGTGTGGTGTTACATAATATAGATACAGAAGGCAATTCATTACACAGTCATAGAAGCACTTGCAGATATTAAAAAGCAAATGAACAAAAAAACACCCTCAAAGAACTACAGATTATAAACTAATAAATAATCCCTGAAATATGTCTCTAATTTAGGAACTAAACACAGAATATATAAATTTTACTTGTTTTGAACACCCCAAAAGTTAGTTATAACCGTCATAGTTTCTTGCTGAAAAGTAAAAGGAATATTTTGAGGAATATGCTGCCAATTAAGTTATTTATTATCCATGGGAAACTTTTTTTGAAGCTCTCTGCCAGTCTGAAGAAAAATTATTTTACTCTGATGTGAAAGGGTGGAGTTCAGAAAACTAGCTATTTTTGGATTACAGTGACATATTTTGATCTGATTAGATTCCTAACTGGCATGCGGGTGCGCTGTGTGCCAAAGTGTCTAACCTGACGTATGTGAGTATTTGCATTGCTGGGTAAGCAGCTAGTAGGAGGAGCATGATGGAATTCATATCCCACAAGCTGTACATGTGGCCTTGATGGGGTTACAGCTAAATTTTACGTATTATCATCTCACTGCTGCTAAATACTTTGTGATGCTTTGAATGTGAGAGATGGTGATTATGATAAAGATTGTGACGTATGGTCTGACCAGCTTCCTGTCATTACTTTTTTGTCTGTTCTAGGATTTCTTTTTTTTTTTTTTTAACTTCTTGTTTGTGAGCTTTGGGTTAGAAGGACTTCAAATTCTCTGGTGATAATTTGGGATGAAGATGGTAGCAAACAATCCTCCTTCAATAGATTTAGATTTTTCAGGAATAAAATAACTTCAGAGTTTTGAGAGCTGAGCATTGCAATGCTGAAACACCAGCAATAAACAGAGATTTAAGAACCAAAGTATTTTAGTTTAAACCATTTTTGTTGTGAGGGAATGTAGATGTATGCCTTTGAATCGCCTTTGCTGTCCTCTTTCCTTTGTATTCGACTTCCTCTTTGTTGTGCTCACTCTTTATTTAAACAAATAGTTTAAAGAGTTTAAATAAAGAATTTAAAGTTTAAATAAAGAATTGTCATTATGTGGAGGTCCCTTGAACTTGCAAGTTGCTTAAGTGCCAAAAAAGGTAGCAAATCTTGTGTAAAGCTGATTTGGCCTCTTTGGAGTTGAAACACAATTCCTCCGTGTGCAGCCAGCATGATTTTTCCTGACCTCTGTTATACATTTAAGAACCATATTAGCGCAGGATATAGAACAATAACAAGTTTATTTTCTGAAATGGAATCCTAAATTATAGATGTGATGAGATCATTGTAACAGAAATCAATGACAACTTCATTATGTATTTGTGACCTGCAGGGCTATTAAGACAGCAATTTTGGAGACAAACTACATGTCTAACATCTTGAATTGATTTTACTTTTTCCCAGTTTTGTGTTAGGATAGTGATCTTGGCAAAATGAGAAGATAATAAGCAAGGTCAAGGCTTTTCCTTCATCCTCCTTCGATCATCTTGGCCTATTATCTTTAAGATGTTGTGAAGAAACCAGGAGCAGATTGCTCCCCCCCCCATTTAGATGAAATGCTAGGTCTTGCTAGGATGCAAGAATGATTTTTGCTATATTCTGGTAGCACCTTCACATTCTTTCATCTCTCTTTCAAGAGAGCAGGTGTATGCAGAATAACTTCAACTTCTGAAGAAGATGGATAGAACATGCAAACAGTTTAAAACCTGTTTTATTAAAAACAGATTCCTAAATACTCTTGTTCTTAAGAACTTGCATTTGCAAAAAGTATCATGCACATCACCCGCCACTGTTTCCCTTAGTTAACTGTTTATTAAGTCTTATTCTTAACAATCTGATGGGCTTCATGTGCATGAATGTTGACTGGTGGAGGGAGAAGTGGTAAACAACCTGATAAATGACAGCCCTTCACGTTTGTGGTAGGAAATGGTTCTGTATCATTCTCATGTCTTAAAGCCTGTGTTGTTTCCTCAGTGTTTCCAAGCTTGCATGTTTGGCTTCATTTGAAATCAGTGGCATGTCGTTTTGGCCAGCACTAATTATCGGAGTAGCGGGGGGGTATATTGCTCGTAAAGATGAAATGAGTCACTGCCTACATTTTAGTGTTCCTCCTGGAAGTCGCCCAAATAAATTTCTTGATAGCATTTCCAAATGCTATAAAATTTTTAAAGTGCTTGAAGATTTCAAGGGAGAAACAGATCTTGTGGGTTTCATAGCATATAAAATAAATCTATTCGGTAGTTTGGGATGTGCTTGTTGCTGTGGTTTGAAGGAAAAATAGTAGCAGATTAAAGGGCTCTACTAGTCAAACTCTGGCGGATTTTGCTTCAACAGCTTAAGAAATTACTGTCTCTTGACATCTTGCTCCATTCTGTAGGAGGTGAGTGCCCCAACAGCAAAGGTAGAACTGAGCTTTTGTCTATACCACTCTTGCTTTCTCCAAAGAGATGGAGAAGTGGCTCCGTGTGAGGACGATACCTTCCCAAACTGCTACAGCTAGAGCTGCCAAAGGAGGCTTTTCCCAGCAGCAAGGAAGGTTTTCAGCTGGGACATGATCCAGTCAAAAATCCCATTCCTGTGAAGCATTTGGTTTATAGGAACAGCCTGAATAAGCATGCAGGCCTACCATGCATTTGAGTGGTGAGGCAGTCCTTTGATCTGGGTTTGCCTGGTCCCTAAGGCTGGGGGGGTAGTCTCCCACCCTTTCACAGAACAATTTTGCTTCCACTGATGTTAAAGTAAAACTTCGGAAGGGGCATGCTTGCTCAATACATTTTTCCAGGGTTGGCAGTGGTCCATGGCTCACGATCCACAGGTATGCAGAATTTATCTGAAAGCAGAACGCTCTTGATGTGGCACTACATATTTCGTATTTTTATAAGTAGAGGGTATAAAGACTATTTCTTATTGTAGCTATTCAGCACTTGTTCATTGAACGCCTGCTCTCAGCTCATTCCCTGCTGTAACCTGTCCATGTCACCTGGAGAGGTGGCAATTGATCCGCTCAGGTTTAGCAGCCAGGTTTCTGTCCCTTGCAGTTGTCAGTGTCCCGGTTAGCTCGCTGCCCTGCACGGTGTCCTGGTGCCACAGCTGGTGGGCTCCTGGTGGGCTTGTTGCCTGGGTGTTTTGTTCATCTGCTTTGGACTAATGTACATGTGAGTAGGAGCTGTGGAAGGCGTATTAGGGAAAGGGTGCTCCCAGGGGCAGCACACCACGACCAGGGCAGGTGGATGACTTCCCCTGCTAGCCCTGCCTCGCCTTTCCCGAGCAAGGCGTTTCTGCCCTCTGTTCGAGGTGCTGCTCTGTCAGACTTCGGACACCAGCCTGAACATCAGTAGTTCTGCTGAATGTCTTCTCGCTTCACCCAGGGTTTCGTTCTCTGAAGATTTGATTACGGTGTAAATTCCAGATTACAGTCCACTGAATGAGCTTTGTAACATCTGTCTGTTCTTATAAATATTCCAAACCCAGGAGCTGAGCCCAGAGTCACGGGAATGATGTGCTCTAAACAGAGGCACTGGAATCCTACTGCTTGGCTCAACCAGAGGAGTAGTTTTTAAGTGTTGCTTCTGTGTCTCTGTGTGTCTGTCCAAAATAATATCTGAAGGCTTTGGTTCACCTAGTCTGCACGTGGTTGCCCTTGATACTGCATGAGGCCCCGTTCCAGGTTGCAAATGCAAACTAAGGTATTTTTCCAGTGTACAAGAGGTCAGGCGTAAGAAACAAACTATTTATATTAAACATGTAAATGTCAGTGTAAGTTTTTTATAAATAAAAATCAGGAGAGCGTGAAAAAGCATAAATGGAATGAAGCAAGAGCAGAGTTTGGTCACTATATCCAAAATAAACCCTATATTGTGTGTGCAGTATCTCCCTGCCACACATCTGTCTTTGTGGCTGCCCTGAAAATGTATGTTGCTCCTTTTTCTTAGCTTTAATAAATGCAAGGAAATTTAAGTCACCTCCTTTTGGAGACAGGGACTAGTTACTAACTAAAAAATTTTTTAATGCAAAGGGGAATTGGTGAATAGAGAACTAATATTAGCACACAAATTGTTGAACTTACTTAGACTGAAAAATGGAAAGCTGCTCTTTTTTCCCCTGTCAGTTTTAATAAATGCCTCTTGCTGTACCAGAGAAATGTTGTTTTATTCAGCTTCACTGCTCATGTTTAAAAGTGGCTGGCTGCTCTGGTGCTTCACGGTTGTGAGAATGTCTATTTGTGTGAGACAAACAAAGTAATTTTAATACAGTCGTGTTTAGCAGGTCATGATTTACTTGTATGAATGTTAGTGTCTTTCGCTGTCACAGACTGGTTTAAATCTCATCAGGTTACATGCCATCAGTGCTGAGAGAGTTGAGGTGACAAGTAGAACAGCTGGGTTAGTGGCTGAAAGAGCAAAGTCAGGAAAGGTGTTGCCCAGAGAGTGTCTGTTCCTTTAGGGCCCCTGTGTTTTAAGCGGTGTGATGAGTTTACACGCATTGAGAACTATTTTGCAGAAAACATGCGGTCTTAATCTGAAGTGTTCACTAAGTGCATAGGGCTGCCAAGCAGCGTTGTGGTTCTTAGGTGTAATGGTCGTGGGTTGGAGAGGCAGCCTCTGTCTTCTTTCCATTCCAGACATTGGACATAATCTCTTTAAAGGTAGAGTCTCAACTTCTTACTGCCTCTGGTCAAAAATTCACACGTGAAATGCGATGAAATTTATTGCTAACATTACCTCGGCTGCAGGATTACCTCATGGCTCTGATGCGCTTTTACTGGGGAATCTGATCTCGTGCTTTGCTGAGAAACCCCTGCAGTTTGATTTATGCCCTCAGTCAGCTTTTCGTTCTGTTTTGATTTTTTTTTTTACCTTGATGAATCCCAGTTTAACAAAATGTTATTCCCAGCACAGTTCTCATGTCACTGACTCGGTTGTATGAATGGTTGTTTTTTTTTTCACGGGTCTGAAACTCTTTCTCTAAGCGCCTTGAGATTCCCCAGTGCACCCCAAGACAGGCCACATGTGCTATGAGTGATGCCTGAAGGCTGCTCCTGGTGCTCAGCGCTGCCCACCCTTAGCACAGCTCTGGAGCTTGCAGTGTTCTGCATGGACAGGGTACCAGCTGTTTGCTGGGTGCTGTTACCAGCCAGAAGAACCTCCTGAGTGCCGTAGTCAGTGTTTAAGCCTCCTTCACTGGTACGATTAGGTATTAGGAGCATCAGAGGCTGTGCGAGAGTACGTTCCTAATGGTGGTGTTGAAGCTTGGCCTGTTTGCCTGCAGCAGACACTAAGTAGGTAGGACCTTTCTTGAGGTGCTCGTCACTGAGCAAGTATCACTGGTGTCCCTGGAGAGGCACATGGTCCTTGGATGTGGAAAGTGGCTAGGGGGTTGTCTGGTATTAGGGTTTTATACTTGGAAACTTCAACTGTGTTTGCAATACTAGGAACTGCTCTGTGTCTCTGGTGGCTGTGTCTGGCCCTTATGCCTTGAGCTAGAAGTTTGTCCTCTCATCTGCAGATGTAGGCAGAGGACTTGGAATACCAGCAACAAAGTGGACCAGTAGTGGGGAGAAGCTTGTTCAAGACATCTTGGAAGGTGCCTTTTTGAAAAGACCTCCTTTGGTTTTGAGCATGTCAAGTGAAGGCTTAGTATGAAAACAGAAAAAATGAAAACAAAAAAAAATGAAAACAAAACATCACATGGATATCTGAATTAAAATTAATTTAGGGAAGAGGTATAAAAGATTCTTCCAGACATGCTGTGGACAGGATGCAGCTTCCCAGGTTTTGACTGGGTTGCAGACTGGGGTTTCCTGGTCTGCTTTTTCAGCTATAAAAATTACTTTAGCTGTATTGTTGCTCCACTGTATATATTAAAAGACGTAAGTTATTAATTTGTGATAAAGCCTTAGATATTGCTGGATGTGACGCCGTTCTGTCTCTTCAACACTTAGTGAACCAGTGAAAGATGAGGCTGTTCAAAGCAATGATGATAATATAAGCAAAGGTTTAGCAATTTCCCTTACTAATGTGCGCTTAAGATATTGTGGTGAACATACCATGGCACAAACTGTTACTTTATTACATATTTTCATTAATGATTTTCACTTAAAAGGTAGGAGTGCAGTAGCAAAATTTGCTGGTGACGCACCACAGGGGCGTTACTGATACAGCAAAAACATTGTACAGGAAAAACGGAACAGGTTTGATGTTTTCAGCAGTAGGAATTGGAGGAAATTTAATAAAGTGCAGTGTCACGCACCTAGGAACATATAGTAGTTCTTGCTACAAACTCATCAGTTGGTCTTTTACTCCAGTGACACTCCAGAGATTCTCAGGCTATTCCTATAAGGCCTGCAAAATGTGGTTTGGAAATGCATGTCCGTCGTGACTATTTTAATCACTATATGGGTATCTTCAAGTGCAGAAAACATCTCTAATTATTTATTAGTGGGATGACTTTTAACACCAGTGACTAAAGCTGTTGAAAAGGCAAATGTTGTCCTAGGATGCAGAAATCCAGGATGCTTCCATTAAAGACAATTTGACTCATGCAGTCAGCTTTATAATCTCTCTTTTTTTTTTTCTTTTTTTTCTTTATCCAGGTCAGCCAGTTCAGACAGCTCTATTCCAAAGTGATCAATGATAAGCATGATGATGTTATGGCAAAGTTTGGAGCAATCCTGGCACAAGGCATTTTGGATGCAGGTAATTCCCCAAACATTTAAAGCAGTCAAAATTTCTTAAACTTATTTGGCTACAATAACTGTAATAGCAAATTTCATTTGGGAGATGAGGTGCTGGCTTTATGCCTGTCGTGTAATAGTAGCAAAAAATCTCAAATTTCAAGTCATTTTAGCTAATAAACCCTGTTTTGTAGTTTCAGCTTGTATCAGCTTACTTCTGTTAGGAGACACTCAACACAGTCACTGGGGCAGAGTTCGTGTCCAGAAGTCTGGACCAATATGATCTTTTTGCTCTAAGTCTGTTTTGTCACCCTGAATGTTGATTTATAGTATGATAGGTTGCTGCTTATTTTTCTAAGTAAGCACCTGCTCCAGAAATTTGGAAACCTTGTGGTATCCAGTCCTCATTTTGCTTTTTCTGTTAAAACTTGACATAACCGGTTTAAATATATATATGTATTAAATATGTTTTTAATAACTAGGTTTTGCTTCTTTGCTGATTATTAAGAAAGGTGTTGTGCAAATAGGGAAACATAGTTAATTGCATCAGTGTTACTTCAGAAGATGCAGTTAGTTTCACAGACTACCTTTTTCTAGCAGAGGAAACATCATTTCATGAGTGTTAATGACTAAATGTTGAGCCAGGGATAGAATTGTCTAAAGGCATTAGCATTTCACAAGGGCTGAATTGCAGGGCCTATTAAGGAAGGTTTCTGTAAGCAAAGAGGACAGACCATGTTTTGTTTTGAATTTTTCCTTCTGCTGGAGTTAAGACTTGTACAGTGTTGTGTATGTCAATAGCACCTCCTTTCCAAGTTTCCAAACATAGTTTCTCCCATCTGGTCTCATGTGCTGTGGCCTTTTCTTGCCATGCACCTCCTTATTCCCTGTGGTAGGTAGAAACAACCTGGTTTTCCCTGTGCTCTGGGATCAAGGTTAGTCCTGAAGTCACATAAGCAAAGGAGTCTCATATATTTGTCTCTGTGGCATGGCTTAAGCACAGCACCATGCACTGTGGTTACACAGCGTCTGTATGAAATTACTCCATTTCCAAGCCATATAGTGGTGGGGGAGAAAAACTTAGGGCTGCCTGCATCTGTCTGCATGGAAGCGTGCTTAGAAAGCTCTCTTCCTGGTGGGCATGCAGCAGTCAGGCTGCTCGGTGCTATATGACTAGGGCTACTTGAAGAAGAAAGCAACAGGAACCACCTTCTTTATCTTTCTTGCCTCCCAGATACCCCTCCTGGAGCTCACACTGAGCAATATTCTTGGCGCAAGACTGTTAGAATAATTTTGGTTGTTCCCATACTGATACTGTGTTGCTGGGAAGCCAGAGCCCAGCTGGCTCAGATTTTTCTCTCAGCAGCACAGACCTGCTTTGAATTCTGACCTTTAAGATTAAATCATAAAAATGCAGCTAAAACCTTATTTGCTTCCTGTGTCACTCATGTATTGTATAATGACTTGGAAACCAGAGGCATCCAATTTATTAATAAACTACATGTGAATTTGTGCCAACTTTAACCTCTTTATTTCTTGCTGAGTGGCTGGGGGAAGGCTGTGAATTACCCTTTCTTAACCTATTGCCACTTTCATTAGAGCCTCTTAAAAGAATTTATTCTTTTATCTCTCCCATACAACTATAAGTGCTTATCTGAAACAATGAGCTATAGAATTTAATTATCACTACCAGGAAGAAAAGGTTCTTTGTGTCATCTGCCACAGTTGGGGCAATTGAGTTTGGGGTTGGTTGGTTTTTTTTTTGTTGTTGTTTTGTTTTGTTGTTTTNTGCGTGACTGGGAAATGATGCACCGGAGGTGGGTTTTTTTCTCTGACAATGAGGCAGTCGTTAGACTGGTGGTTTCGTGGAAGGAGCAGGGTACCTTGGGAGTACTGAAGTGGAAATGAATTTGGTCATTCCCTAATTGTTAGGCCCAGGAGCTACATTTTTACTTCTTTAATAAAATAAGAAAAAAGTAGACACTCTAAATTTAAACTTAGGGATTTTTTTTTTCCCAAAAAAACTCTGAACTTTTATAATGCTCCCCTTCATATACAAACATGCTCTCTTGTTCCAGGCTGATGACTCCCTTTCTGTTCTTTGCAAAATCAATATGCTTTATTTTCTGGAGTATGTATTTGTAAATATGAGCTACAAAAGGGATATACTGATCTAATTAGATGTCAGAATTTTACCTGCTTGAAAATTATTTTGCCCTCTGGGCTCTAGGTATCTTCTCTGGTTCTTAATGCCACATTTCTCAATCAGTGAGGAAGAAAAGAGGAGCAGCAGTCACTACACAAATATCTATTTAGTATATCTGGAAAATCCTTTTCTTGATATTTAGGAAAGGTTTGGGTGGGGTCAGCAGTGCAGTGGGTTGGGGACAGAGCGTAGCATTGGGCAGTGCAGAGTGAAGCTGAAGAAGCTGTTCACAGCCTGATGGTGAATGTACTGGATTCTCCACAGTTTGGAGACATTTGTAATGAGTGATGAAGGAGAAAGCGTCATCCAAATTACAGAGGAAAGAGTTGTCTATCTCCTCATCGCTGTCTCTCCAAATATGCATCTCGCATGATGTGTTATATTTTGGATGTTAAAGACTTTACTACAAAAAATAAACTTTGCATGAAGTCTGCTCTCCCACATGTTGCATTCAGCGCTACTGTTTCCCACCTGTCTCCTGCCTGTCCCTGTTCATGAGCTCGACATGTGAAGTTGGGTCTAACTCTCTGGCACTTAGGAAAAAAGCCATTATCCTGTGCTAATGTTTTTGTC
The DNA here is from genome assembly GCA_013401315.1 of Balaeniceps rex. NCBI lineage: Eukaryota > Metazoa > Chordata > Aves > Pelecaniformes > Balaenicipitidae > Balaeniceps > Balaeniceps rex. Next base: position 23,536 of record VYZW01051362.1, read on the forward strand.
CATTAGATTAGAGCTACCTTGTGTTTCATTGCCCATGTGAATCAGGTCGCTGGCACATGCCGAAATCAACTCTGCCGGGGTTTTGATGGCTCGTCCTGTGAGATTTTGACTTTTCCATGCTGCTGCTAACAGTTCAGGTCATCTTCGTTCACTATGTAGATGAAGTGGATTATAAGTCTTTGCTGATAGAGAAACAGTGTGATATGGTTTGAAAATGGGATGCTGCCTAGGCCAGGGTTGGAAACTAATTTCCAAGGTCCACAAAGCATCTTTATCTAATGACTATTGTGCTGGTGTGTTGTCCTGGGCTACACTGCCAGAGTATGACCAAGTGCCACCATGACTATGTAAAGAGTGAGTTCATCAAAGTATGTAAATCATTGGTGTCTGCTTGCTGCACTCCCCCTCTTGTTAACTGATGTTAAACTTGAGCCAGCAAATCCTCATAGCCTTTAGAACAGCCACTTTAATTCCAGCAAACCTTGCCACAGTGGCAATGTGAATTCTGGGAGATGGACCTTTTAGTACTCCCCAAGGAGCCCTGAAAATTTTTCTTGTGTGTTTTTTGATTCCCCCCCCCCCCCCCCCCACGAGC